>JAFLJL010005502.1:40774-74241 GCA_018398815.1 Conus ventricosus
AGGCAAGGAAATCCAGTCCTTCTAACTCGTACCGTGTGATGTTAGAAAAGTTCGAAAGACAAAGAGACTTTGACTTCTATCTGCAGCAACTTTGAGAAATTGCAGTGGCACACAAGTGGAGTAAGGACACATGGTAGCAAGGGTGACTCCACAGCTGACCGGGCGGCCAGGGAAGTTTTTCTGAGATTGCCTGCCAGTGATTCCAACAATTTTGAGAGGTTGAAGAACGACTGCTGATACGATTTCAGAAAACAGCCTCCTTCTACCGACAACAGTTTCGACAGGTTAACTTTGTTGAACGTCTCGAATGTATCCTCCAGCGTGTTCTCTTTGTCTGTAAGAGTTTGTCAAAGCAGACGATGTTGTAGACATGTTTATACATTTCACAGTAACTTAGACTCTCTCCTCCAACCCATTAGTACAAGGCCTCCCCCCCACATACCTCAAAGACACTACACACACACTCAACATGATTAATTCATACAACACAGATCCCACTTTCCAACCCAGCCTCCTCTTTACACTTGACGTCGTCTCTCTCTACACTTCCATCCCTCATGCTGATGGACTGAAGGCCCTCGCATTCTTTCTAAACAAACGGCCCCTTAACCAACAACACCCTCCCACAGCTACACTGGTCAGACTTGCAGAATTAGTCCTCACCCTCAATACTTTTAAATTTAACAATCACACATTCTCACAAATCAGTGGTGTTGCTATGGGAACAAGATGGGACCATCCTATGCCTGCCTCTTCATGGGACACCTAGAACACCGCTTACTAACCTCTTACACAGGCCCTACACCAGAGCTCTACAAAAGATACATAGATGATGGATTGGGAGCCACATCCATGCCAGAACATGACCTCCAGAATTTCCTCAACTTTGCACAGACCTTCCATCCATCCATCCAGCTGACCTACACCATTTCAGTCAGTTAATTTCCTGGACATCACTATCTCCCTCAAAGATGGACTGCTTCAAACCTCAGTCTTCTACAAACTACTGATGCACACTCATACCTGGACTACACATCTTCCCACCACCAGTCCACTAAAAATAGCATTCCATATTCTGAATTCCTTCGCCTACGCAGACTCTGCTCTAGCGAAGAAGATTTCACTATACAAGCAGCCAAAATGTCTGATTTTTCACCAACCGTGGATACCCTAGTGCCGTCATCAATGATGCTCTTCAGCCACACTGCAGCTAAATCCAGAACATCTACTCTGGAAACTAAACCTCCCAAAGAGACAGACAGACCCACTGCCTGCCTTCTCTTCCATCATCAAAATCTGCCCATCTGCAGGATCCTGAAGTCTAACTGGCACATGGTAGAAAATCATAAACTGCCTTTGAGACGAAACCAATGATCACTTTCAAACGTGACAAAAACTCAACGACCTACTGGTGCGCTCTAAGCTGAACAAAATCTTCACACCTAAGCCACCAGGTACTTTCCCCTGCTCAAAACCCAACTGCAAAATCTGCTCTCTCACCAAACCAGACACCATCCTACATGGCCCCACAGGCTCTTTCACTATTAAACGCACTTTCTCCTGCCAGAGCCACAACATTGTGTATGCCATCCACTGTCAGCTGTGCGGTAAGATCTATGTAGGTGAGACATCTCGCACACTTTAGACGCGCATCTCTGAACACCTGGCCAACATCCGCCACCATCGGCCCAAACTAGTCGCTCTACACTTCAACCTTGCCCAACACAACATCAACCATGTCAAAGTCTTGGCACTTTGGCAATCTAAGAGTGACAACATGGAACGCCTTAATGCAGGAATCTCATCTCATTGCCAAAACTGGGCACCGTCCACCCTCATGGCATCAACGTCCAAAAGTAGTATGTACCATTCCATCTCTGCAGCTCCAGCCTGAAATATCCTCCACCTACACACACCCTACTCTGTTTACCTCAGACATAGGTTGCAGCTATCATCCTCTTCCTTTTCCTACACTCTCTGAGTCTCTCCATTTGCTACATCAATCGACTTACCCCCCCCCCCCCACCCCCCCCCCGCCCTAGTAATGATGTGTGTAGGGATGTTGGTGGGTATGGCGGTTGTTGGGGGTGGATGTGGGGGTAACCAATGAATAAGGCTGATATTACAAATGGAACACACACACACACACACACACACACACACACACACACACCCACACACACACACACACACACTCACACTCACACTCACACCACACACACACACACACACACACACACACACACACCACACACACACATACACACACACATAATGAATAGAATGCTAGCTCCTTTATCGTTGGTCGTGAAAGGGGGGGGGGGGGGGGAAAATATATATATATATAATATATATATATATATATATATATTATATATATATATATATATATATATATATATAGTGTATAGGTGTGAATATGTTGCCCCTCCCCATCCCCCAGTTAGTACGTAAACCCATCCCCTTCTTCCTCCACCCTCATAGCATCAACACATTAAAGTAACATGTACCAACCCACCACTTCAATCTCAGCCCACAGTAATCCTCCCACTATACACACACATACTACCTTATCTCCCACTATTCACCTCACACATAACTTATAGCTATCTATTTATGCATTTTATTATCATTAATTTTTTATTTTTTTATTTTTATGTTTAATTTGTTATTATTATTATTTTTTTAATGTTTCTTTATTTAGTTATTTGATTAATTATAAAAATGTATTTTCTATATATATTTCTGTATCATGCTTTCGTTACCTTAACCTTCACTATCGTTGTTAGCAGTATCATTCAGTAATATTATTGCTAGTATGATACTACCCCTAGCATCGACATCACCATCGCCTTCGCTCTGGGACTGTTGCCACGGCAACCCTGCTGCTTAAGAATCCTCTAACCCACTCTCCTTTCTCCCATACACATACTATTGACACCAAGATTGATCTTGTCCTTTTTTCCCCCCCAATTATTTTGACCATTAATAGTATTCCTATCAGTAATATTATTATCATCATTACGACTTAGACTCGCTCACTATTTCCCTTCCAACAGCCTCGTTCTCATTCAACGCCTCTTCCTTGCGCTGAACCCTAAGCGATCTGAAGCGATCAAAGCTAAGTGAATTTTTCGTTGTTTTATTCGTTATTTTATCACCCGACGAGACCTAAGAGGTCGAAACGCGTTGTGTTTTGTCTTGTGACTCGTTTGTCCACGTTCTCTGGGCGGTTCGCTAACATTTATTTAAGATTTGTTTAGATTTCCGCCTGCAGTCGTCTCGCTTTGCAACTAAACGACAATATTAGTTTGAACAGAAGCTGCGTGGTGTGAATAATAGCATTATTCGTGTATAATTGGAGCAATAAACTCTACATACGTAGGTGTCACCGTATATACGTATTGACAATAATGTTTTGGAGAGAAGAGAGAGAGAGAGAAGAGAGAGAGAGAGAGAGAGAGAGAGAGAGAGAGAGAGAGAGAGAGAGAGAGAGAGAGAGAGAAGGGGAGAGAGAGAGAGAGAGAGATATATAACAATATACACTCAGATTTGAGTGTGAAATTCTTTCTCTCCTCTCTGTCTCTATGCCTCTCTGTGTCTGTCTGTCTGCTCCCTCTCTCTGTGTGTTGTTGTTCTTCCGTTTAACGCTTTCCACATAAAGTGATTCCAGACGGTTTGTAGTGATAGATTGTATGATGAAAGTAGTGTGAGTGCGTGCAACTGTTTGTGTGTGTGTTTTGTGTGTGTGTGTGTGTGTGTGTGTTTGTGTGTCGCGTGTGTGTGTTGTGTGTGTGTGTGTGTGTGTGTGTGTGTGTGTGTGTGTGGTGTTTTGTGTGTTGTGTGTTGTGTGTGTGTGTGTGTGTGTGTGTGTGTGTGTGTGTGTATGTGTGTGTGAACTGTCTGTTTTGATGGTGTTGTGTGTGTGTGTGTGTTGTGTTGTGTGTGTATGTGTGTGTGTGTGTAAAGTTTAGGCGTGTTCTGCTGGGTCGTGTGTGTGGTGTGTGTGGGGTTTGTGCGTGTGTGCGTGTGTGCGTTTTCGGTGTGCGCGTTGCGCGTGTCGCGTGTGTGAGCGTGCGTGTGCGCATTCCTCGCGTGCACGCTTCACGCGCGATTATTCGGTGTCAGCTAGAAGTGGCATCAGGGTACAGGCATCCCGTGCAGCCCAGTTGATCACTTGGCTACCCTTTGGGAGAGAAAAAAAAAGTTAGAGTCCGTTAGCCTGGAAGGAGAACATTCCTTTTTGAGTTTTTTTCAAGAGCGTTAGAGGAGATCTTCGGTTGTGACCGCACCGGTGAGGTTTGGGGCCTCCGAGCCATCGAAGTGACACTTTCTTGTGTCCTCGGTGAGGTGGCTGGTTGTCCAGAGCCTGCAGTCTCTAGAGCTCACTCACGGGTTTTGGCCTTTCCCTCTGTCCTTGCATATGAGCTGTCCATCCCCATCTCTCCACTTCCCCTTCACCATCACCGGACATTTCGTCAAGCAAGTTGCCCCCCCCCCCCCACCCCCTCGGAGATTGCACCCTGGGACCTTCGTCTTCACGCCGCTTCGAACGCCCCAAGTTCAAGAATCCTGTGCGCTCGCAGGGCTACCTTGCCTGCGTGCTACCATTCCCCCCCCCCCCCCCCCACCCCCCCCCCCAAGGTGCCAGCAGTTAACTCTTCCCGGCGCAGGTGCCTGGACTCTGGTTATCCTTTCGTTTGTTTTGTCTGCTCACAACTTGTCCTATAACTAGAATTTCTTTCTGGGCACTCATCATAATCATCCTCATCCCCATCCTCCTCATCATATGCGTTTTGATGTATGTTTTTTGTGTGTGTGATTTTATTGTTGTGGATTTGTGTACTATGAAATGTAATTAAATGTTGGAAACTGAACTGTGTTAGTGGGTTAGTGTTAGAGTAAGAGTGGGAAAGGTGTGGGTCTTGGTTTCGTGGGCACTAGGCCTGCGTTACAATGGTGGAGATGCGGGGTACGTGCTAGGTAGTTAGGGTTACAACGGTATTTGTTTAAGCAGAATAGGGTGTCTTGTTGTGTCCTGTGTCTGGCACAGTGTGGGAGTGTTGTTGGAATGTGGACAAGGGGTGTATCTCTTGGTAGATCAATAAGTGAATGAAGTAGTTCAAACTTACAGGGTGTGGGGAGACTGCCATCTCGCCAACCATTTTCACTTTTGTCCAATTCTGATTTCCTCTTCCAGCCGTGCTCCCCTGCTTATTTTGTTTTCCATTTTCAAATTGTTTCTTGCGTGCTCATAGTTATAGAAGGTATACGTCTTCAGGTCCGTTTGTCCGGTTAATTTCCATCAGTACGCAGATGTAGACAGATTTTATGTAATGTAAGCCACGATTTTTTTCTGTAATATTTTACCAATTCGTGTTTTACGAAATGAAACTGCGCCCCACTGCTGAACGTTTGCTTAGGGAGGCCAATCAAGTCACGCCAATTACCCGAACTGTCATTACTAGTGCTCCTGGGTTTCCACTGGGTTACTTGGACAACCCGCTGCTGTGTCTACTCCAAGATCGTCCGTATCTACAAGAACTAGTCCTCGTATCGCTGCCAACTTTACACCTCCTACTCCAGAGCCAACGATGTTAGCGCCTTCAGACACGATGCCTGTTGACTTGGACCTGCCGGCATTGTATTCTCAGTTCCGGAGCCTGGGTCAAAATCTTGGTCTTCAAGGCACTGACCTTGCGCAGTTTGTACGTGATTCTGTGGAAAAAGAGCGTGATCGTCGAGAACGCCTGGTAAGGGAGGAAAGAGATCGGCAGGAAAGAGAAAGAGATCGGCAGGAAAGAGAAAGGGATAGGGAAGAAAGAGAAAGGGATAGGCAGGAAAGAGAAAGGGATAGGCAGGAAAGAGAAAGGGATAGGCAGGAAAGAGAAAGGGATAGGCAGGAAAGAGAAAGGGATAGGACAGGAAAGAGAAAGAGATAGGCAGGAAAGAGAAAGGGATAGGCAGGAAAGAGAAAGGGATAGGCAGGAAAGACAGCAGAGGGAGGACCTGTTTTGGAGAGGACGCGAGGAGGAAAGACGGGATTTAAATAGGACTCTGGCGGAAGCAGTATCCAGTCCTTCTAACTCGTACCGTGTGATGTTAGAAAAGTTCGAAGACAAAGATGACATTGACTTCTATCTGCAGCACTTCGAGAAAATTGCAGTGGCACACAAGTGGAGTAAGGACACATGGGTAGCAAGGGTGACTCCACAGCTGACCGGGGCGGCCAGGGAAGTTTTTCTGAGATTGCTGCCAGTGATTCCAACAATTTTGAGAGGTTGAGAACGACCTGCTGATACGATTTCAGAAAACAGCCTCCTTCTACCGACAACAGTTTCGACAGGTTAACTTTGTTGAACGTCTCGAATGTATCCTCCAGCGGTGGTTCTCTTTGTCTGGTAAGAGTTTGTCCAAAGCAGACGATGTTGTAGACATGTTTCTACAAGACCAATTTTTCAACATATTGACTCCTGATCTCGCAGCTCATGTAATGGAGCAGCAGCTGGTGATGTGAAAATTGCTGCCAAGCTTGCTGAAACTCACATTGAGGCTAAACGTTTTGGTCGGTGGCAAACATGGGTGATACTAAAGCCTCATCAACTTTCTGAAGTCGATAACTTCATGGACGATTTACGCGTGGCTACTAAGACATGGACGCGTTACCTTGAGTGTCTCTATGCACTGTTTCACCGACTTCGCAGGATCTGGATGACTGCTCGTCCAACCAAATGCTTCCCTGGGTTTGAAGTTAACGTATCTTGGGTTTGTGGTAGGAAAAGAAAACGTAGGTGCTGATTTTTATTTAGCAGATGCCCAGGGTGAGTGTGGTGACAGTTCATGGACATGATGCGTGTTTTAAAACAATGTTTTAATACTTGGTTCGGGGGTTTGTCACGAACTGTCAAATGTTTTAAGGCGTGTCTCTACGCTCTGCGTGTTTACGTGTGTGTGTGGTGTGTGTGTGTGTGTGTGTGTGTGTGTGGCGTGGGTGCGTGTGTGCGTGTGTGCACGTGTGCGCGTGTGCGCGTGTGCCGTTGTGAGCGTGCGTGTGCGCATTTCCTCGCGTGCACGCTTCACGCGCGATTATTCGGTGTCAGCTAGAAGTGGCATCAGGGTACAGGCATCCCGTGCAGCCATGTTGATCACTTGGCTCACCTTGGGAGAGAAAAAAAAAAGTTAGAGTCCCGTTAGCCTGGAAGGAGAACATTCCTTTTTTGAGTTTTTTTCAAGAGCGTTAGAGGAGATCTTCGGTTGTGACCGCACCGGTGAGGTTTGGGTCCTCCGAGCCATCGAAGTGACACTTTCTTGTGTCCTCGGTGAGGTGGCTGGTTGTCCAGAGCCTGCAGTCTCTAGAGCTCACTCACGGGTTTTGGCCTTTCCCTCTGTCCTTGCATATGAGCTGTCCATCCCCAGTCCTCCACTTCCCCTTCACCATCACCGGACATTTCGTCAAGCAAGTTGCCCCCCCCCCCCCCCCCCCCCCCCCCCACGAGATTGCACCCTGGGACCTTCGTCTTCACGCCGCTTCGACGCCCCAAGTTCAAGAATCCTGTGCGCTCGCAGGGCTACCTTGCCTGCGTGCTACCATTTCCCCCCCCCCCCCCCCAAGGTGCCAGCAGTTAACTCTTCCCGGGGCAGGTGCCCGGACTCTGGTTATCCTTTCGTTTGTTTTGTCTGCTCACAACTTGTCCTATAACTAGAATTTCTTTCTGGCACTCATCATAATCATCCTCATCCCATCCTCCTATCATATGCGTTTTGATGTATGTTTTTTGTGTGTGATTTTATTGTTGTGGATTTGTGTACTATGAAATGTAATTAAATGTTGGAAACTGAACTGTGTTAGTGGGTTAGTGTTAGAGTAAGAGTGGGAAAGGGTGTGGGTCTTGGTTTCGTGGGCACTAGGCCTGCGTTACAATGGTGGAGATGCGGGGTACGTGCTAGGTAGTTAGGGTTACAACGGTATTTGTTTAAGCTAGAATTAGGGTGTCTTGTTGTGTCCTGTGTCTGGCACAGTGGTGGGAGTGTTGTTGGAATGTGGACAAGGGGTGTATCTCTTGGTAGATCAATAAGTGAATGAGTAGGTTCAACTTACAGGGTGTGGGGAGACTGGCCATCTCGCCAACCATTTTCACTTTTGTCCAATTCTGATTTCCTCTTCCAGCCGTGCCTCCCTGCTTATTTTGTTTTCCATTTTCAAATTGTTTCTTGCGTGCTCATAGTTATAGAAGGTATACGTCTTCAGGTCCGTTTGTCCGGTTAATTTCCATCAGTACGCAGATGTAGACAGATTTTATGTAATGTAAGCCACGATTTTTTTCTGTAATATTTTAACCAATTCGTGTTTTACGAAATGAAACTGCGCCCCACTGCTGAACGTTTGCTTAGGGAGGCCAATCAAGTCACGCCAATTACCCGAACTGTCATTACTAGTGCTCCTGGGGTTTCCACTGGGTTACTTGGACAATCCGCTGCTGTGTCTACTCCAAGATCGTCCGTATCTACAAGAACTAGTCCTCGTATCGCTGCCAACTTTACACCTCCTACTCCAGAGCCAACGATGTTAGCGCCTTCAGACACGATGCCTGTTGACTTGGACCTGCCGGCATTGTATTCTCAGTTCCGGAGCCTGGGTCAAAATCTTGGTCTTCAAGGCACTGACCTTGCGCAGTTTGTACGTGATTCTGTGGAAAAAGAGCGTGATCGTCGAGAACGCCTGGTAAGGGAGGAAAGAGATCGACAGGAAAGAGAAAGAGAGATCGACAGGAAAGAGAAAAGGGATAGGCAGGAAAGAGAAAGGGATAGGCAGGAAAGAGAAAGGGATAGGCAAGAAAGAGAAAGGGATAGGCAGGAAAGAGAAAGGGATAGGCAGGAAAGAGAAAGGGATAGGCAAGAAAGAGAAAGGGATAGGCAGGAAAGAGAAAGGGATAGGCAGGAAAGAGAAAGGGATAGGCAGGAAAGAGAAAGGGATAGCAGGAAAGAGAAAGGGATAGGCAGGAAAGACAGCAGAGGGAGGACCTGTTTTGGAGAGGACGCGAGGAGGAAAGACGGGATTTAAATAGGACTCTGGCGGAAGCGTATCCAGTCCTAACTCGTACCGTGTGATGTTAGAAAAGTTCGAAGACAAAGATGACATTGACTTCTATCTGCAGCACTTCGAGAAAATTGCAGTGGCACACAAGTGGAGTAAGGACACATGGGTAGCAAGGGTGACTCCACAGCTGACCGGGGCGGCCAGGGAAGTTTTTCTGAGATTGCCTGCCAGTGATTCCAACAATTTTGAGAGGTTGAAGAACGACCTGCTGATACGATTTCAGAAAACAGCCTCCTTCTACCGACAACAGTTTCGACAGGTTAACTTTGTTGAACGTCTCGAATGTATCCTCCAGCGGTGGTTCTCTTTGTCTGGTAAGAGTTTGTCCAAAGCAGACGATGTTGTAGACATGTTTCTACAAGACCAATTTTTCAACATATTGACTCCTGATCTCGCAGCTCATGTAATGGAGCAGCAGCCTGGTGATGTGAAAATTGCTGCCAAGCTTGCTGAAACTCACATTGAGGCTAAACGTTTGGTCGGGTGGCAAAATGGGGTGATACTAAAGCCTCATCAACTTTCTGAAGTCGATAACTTCATGGACGATTTACGCGTGGCTACTAAGACATGACGCGTTACCTTGAGTGTCTCTATGCACTGTTTCACCGACTTCGCAGGATCTGGATGACTGCTCGTCCATCCAAATGCTTCCCTGGGTTTGAAGTTACGTATCTTGGGTTTGTGGTAGGAAAAGAAAACGTAGGTGCTGATTTTTTTTTAGCAGATGCCCAGGGTGAGTGTGGTTGACAGTTCATGGACATGATGCGTGTTTTAAACAATGTTTTAAACTTGGTTCGGGGGTTTGTCACGAACTGTCAAATGTTTTAAGGCGTGTCTCTACGCTCTGCGTGTTTACGTGTGTGTGTGTGTGTGTGTGTGTGTGTGTGTGTGTGTGTGTGTGTGTGTTGTGTGTGTGTGTGTGGTGTGGGTGGTGGTGCGTGTGTGCGTGTGTGCGCGTGTGCGCGTGTGCGCGTGTGCGCGTGTGTGAGCGTGCGTGTGCGCATTCCTCGCGTGCACGCTTCACGCGCGATTATTCGGTGTCAGCTAGAAGTGGCATCAGGGTACAGGCATCCCGTGCAGCCCATGTTGATCACTTGGCTCACCTTGGGAGAGAAAAAAAAAGTTAGAGTCCGTTAGCCTGGAAGGAGAACATTCCTTTTTTGAGTTTTTTTCAAGAGCGTTAGAGGAGATCTTCGGTTGTGACCGCACGGTGAGGTTTGGGTCCTCCGAGCCATCGAAGTGACACTTTCTTGTGTCCTCGGTGAGGTGGCTGGTTGTCCAGAGCCTGCAGTCTCTAGAGCTCACTCACGGGTTTTGGCCTTTCCCTCTGTCCTTGCATATGAGCTGTCCATCCCCAGTCCTCCACTTCCCCTTCACCATCACCGGACATTTCGTCAAAGGCACCCAACCCCCCCCCCCCCCCCCCCCGGAGATTGCACCCTGGGACCTTCGTCTTCACGCCGCTTCGACGCCCCAAGTTCAAGAATCCTGTGCGCTCGCAGGGCTACCTTGCCTGCGTGCTACCTTCCCCTCCCCCCCCCCCCCCGCAAGGTGCCAGCAGTTTAACTCTTCCCGGGCGCAGGTGCCCGGACTCTGGTTATCCTTTCGTTTGTTTTGTCTGCTCACAACTTGTCCTATAACTAGAATTTCTTTCTGGCACTCATCATAATCATCCTCATCCCCATCCTCCTCATCATATGCGTTTTTGATGTATGTTTTTTGTGTGTGATTTTATTTGTGGATTTGTGTACTATGAAATGTAATTAAATGTTGGAAAACTGAACTGTGGTTAGTGGGTTAGTGTTAGAGTAAGAGTGGAAAGGGTGTGGGTTTTGGGTTTCGTGGCACTAGCCTGCGTTACAGTTGTGTGTGTGTGTGTGTGTGTTAATAGGTAAGTATATGATACGATTTTCAGTGTGCCACAGTTTTCAAAGAAATACAGTAATTTCACCATGTCCAATGGAACTATTTTTTCTGTTCTTCAATAGTGTCTCTGCACTAGAGGTGTATCTGATGAAGTTCAAAGCAGTCCTTTGAATGATGTATTCATTTCAGCACATTTTCCAGTGTTGACTTGGGTCATATTTTTCCAGTATTGGACACTTCAATTAAGCGTGTAGTTGAGGAGTTAAAAGAGTGTATATAATACAATCTTATGTTCTATCTTATTTGTAAGCGACGTCATACAAATGATTGAATTTGATTAAGATGAGCATGGATGTAATTGGATGAAATTGCCGCAGTGAGAGGGCACCCAACAAAAAGTAATATTTACTCTCTTCATTGATAGCAGATGCGTTACGTAATTTATTTCCGTTAGTATCTCATTACTAATCATTGAATTTGGAGACTGTAAAGCAGAAAGCGCTGATCTAGAATCACAACAACGTAGAAGTTGACAATTTTTAGTGGAAGCATTTAGAATATACTGTAGAGACATTAGAGTTGCTACTAGTTCCGCGGTAAAAATCGACAAGTTTTTTTCCCAAGATGATACAATTTCTCCACTTTTAAGGTTGGTATGATAAAAGCTGCGGCAGTGTTACAATCATCTAGTACTGAACCATCCGTAAAAATTTTCAAGTGGTCTTTATACACATTTTCCAAATGACAATTTACATCGCTTTTAAAGGTTTGGAGAATCGTTTTTACTTAGTACAGTGTAATTTGTATCAAATCTAGCTTTGATTTGTTCCCATTTGGGAATGGGTGCACAGAAGGGGCTCGAGGCCATTTTAGTTTGATTTACATTTGATTCATTCAATAGAGTAGAAGTATATGTCTGAATGGATAAAGTTGATTTTATGCTTCTAGCTCTTTTTGCAAAATCTGTTTTTGAATTTAAGGAATACTTCTTTAGCACAAAAAGTATTTTGTGAAGAGTTCTTTAAAACAAATTTAGATGCAGACGCTTTTTTCGGAACTCACTGAGAGGCAAAACTCCGATTCATGGTATGTTCCCATGTTACATGTATGTATAGGAACACCAAGTGCCAGTTTATACAAGTCTATACTTTGTAATTTATTGAGTACGTGTTGTGGGGCGCTAAAGAATACTTCTTGGGCGTAAATTAATCTTGACCGCACAAGCGCAGAAGATAGTAATGTTGGGCTATCTTTGTCTTGTCCCCACTTTTGTTTGGTTATGATTTCTAAAAAGTTAAAACTTTTCCTCGCTTTATTCAAAATGTATTCAATATGTAGATTCCATGAAAGCTTTGGAGTTAGATAAACGCCTAGCCTAGAAATTTTACAGAACTAGCGTATTGTAGTACTGACCCATTCGAAGTAAACTGAGGAAGTTTCTCAGGTCATATCCAGAGTTAAAAAGCATTAAATTTGTTTTTTTTAATTTTCTGCTGAAAGTGAAAGTCCCATTTTCATGTAAAAGTCGTTGATTTTGTTTAGTTCATGTTGATATTTTATTTTTATGTAATTGACAGATCTTAATGGAGTCTTTCTTTTCATAGTGACCTTCATCCACAAACGTAAGTCATCGGCGAATTGTGCTAATATTACATCTTTTGATAATCCTGTTGTTATATCTGCAGTTAAAATATTGAATAAAATCGGAGATAGTGCTAATCCCTGTGGAAGTCCCATTTCTAATGATCCAGTGCTAGAATATGTATTGCTCTATTCTGTTTGAATCACTCTTTTTAAACAACAACAACAACAACAACAAACTTTGATATAATTATACATTGTTCCACTTATACGAATGGTTTTGAGCTTATACGTGAGCCATTTGTGCCATACTTGTTCATAATGCTTTTTTATGTCAAAAAAAAGTTGCGAGGATGTTTTTCCGTCTCGCAAATTGTTGTTTAACTTGAGTCATTAGTTTACTAAGTGTTCTACTGATGACTTCCTTTTTGAAAACCAGCTTGGTTAATTGGGATTACTTGGTGTTTGTTACAAAAATATGTTCACCTGTTTAGAACATTTTTTTCCGTCAGTTTGCATATATGAGACGTTAAGGCGATTGGTTGGTAGCTGTTTATATCAGATCGAGGTTTCCCTGTTTGAGGATGGGAAATAATTATAGAATGTTTCAATACAGAAGGCAGATTTCCCTCGCTCCAACATTTTGTAATAAAAAGGGATATGAAATGTTTTACATTCCGAGGATATGATGTAACATTTCATTTGAAATGCCATCTAAGCCTACTGATGTCTTTTTATTTCCTAGATTACTGAGACATTCTTCCACTTCTTGTAATGTTATGGGAACATTCAGGTAATGGTCTATTACAGGGTCAGGGTCGTTGTAAATGGCTTTTCTTTCCTCTTGCTCTCTGTGTTGTTTCTTTTCTGCTGTTAAACTCTCTGTGCTGCTATTTTTGGAAAATATGTTGGCGAATGCTTCAGCTTTCTCTGAGTTGGAGGGGAAATCAGAGTTAGGAGCTTGATCGGATATGTTGGTAAAGATACTCCGTTTTTCATTATTCTTAGATTTGCCCACACCTTTTGATAATCTTTGAAACTATTTACTTAATTTTTTACAAAAGTTTGACCAGTATCGTCGTTTAGCTTGTGCCGTCACTTTGTTAAAATGATTTTGGCTTTATTTTTCTCAAGTAGTTTGGAATTACGTTCTTCTCCTTTACTTCGTAAGTACGCTCTTAGTTTTTAACGTTTTTTCCTCCTTTTAGCTTGTTCGCAATTTTCGTTCCACCAGACATTCCCTGTGTGTTTATTTAAGTTTGGCTTGATTAGTTTATTATGGGTATTGAATGATTTGCAGCAGATAGCATGGCTTTTGAAATTTAAAAATACAATTCATCAACAGTTAGGTAGTTGGATTCATTCATGTCGACGTTAAACGATTTAAGTAAGTTTGTGAAGCTGTCCCAGTTTAGCTAATTTATAGTTATATTTTGGTACTTTTTCTTGCGACATGTCTTTTGGTTCAGGCCTTATAGATTTAAAAGTGGTGATAATGGGATATGATCACTGTTCAGAGTGTCATTTAAGGTCTGCGAGTCACATACAGGCGCTGCTAGATCTGGAGATGTTAAGGTTAAATCTATTATTGTACTGGGCTTGTGATTGGGGTTATCGGGAACACGTGTTATTCTCCCGTCGTTTAAGAGATATAAAGGCAGTCAACAATGTTCTCAACGAAACGACTGCTAGTAATTAATTGGCAATCTTTATCCCAGAATGGCGATTGAGCATTAAAATCGCCAGTTATTATGAACTTGCTGTTCTGATCTGATTTTAGGTGTAGCGATCGAAGCCATTCGGTATTTCTCTCATTAGGCCCTAGAGGTAAGTATATTGACACTACAGTGAATGTGGTGTCAGTGTTTATTCGGACCCTGACTGCACAGGAATAGGCATGTAGTAAGTCTGGTGAATCAGGACTAGTATATGGGTAATATTTCTCTCCTTCTTTTATGTAAATAGCAACGTTGGTCTTGTCTTCTGTGCTCCTTGCTGAGTAATGGGTGGAAAATAGTAGCCACTGAGTTTATGTAACCTATTCCTCTTCACATTGAGAGAGTGTAAAGCCAATACATTATATTTTTCTTTGGCAAGGTGCTGAGTTAGCTGATCAAGACTAGTTGAGATGGGTCGACAGTTCCACTGGAAAACCTTAAACGAAACGTTATTTAACATGGAATTTAACTTTCTTTAAACCAACTAATATAAAAAATCTCAAGATCTAGATCTAAATCTAATTGTTCATGTTAACAGTCAAAATGGATAATAAATCATGTGAAGAGTAGTACACTACATATACTTTGTTTGTTACACAAGTGGTGTATTACAGTCAGGATGAAGTGGATGCTGAAGATTTATAAGTTCTTGTTTCACCAGTCATATAAGAAACTAAATCGGTTACTCCAAGGGGCGGTTGTAGTAGGGTCGCTCCAAACTGGTTCGTAGTATCGAGGTGGTTGATACCGTCATGACTGAAATTTCCTCAAAAACTGCACTAGAGGTCTCTAAGTTTTTTATTTAGAACCACTCCGGGCAAAGGACATCAAACATGTTCAACCAGGGACCTCTGGTTCCAGGGGAAAAGCTGGTGACCTCTGAAGTCTTGGTAGTTTCCGGAGTGTCTCTGCGGAAACAGGTCACTAAGTCA
The DNA here is from genome assembly GCA_018398815.1 of Conus ventricosus. Classification (NCBI taxonomy): domain Eukaryota; kingdom Metazoa; phylum Mollusca; class Gastropoda; order Neogastropoda; family Conidae; genus Conus; species Conus ventricosus. Next base: position 55,969 of record JAFLJL010005502.1, read on the forward strand.
CGGGGCCGCCAAGTCACAGGGCCGCCAAGTCACGGGGCCGCTAAGTCACAATTCCTTATTCTGCAGGACCGCTCCAATGATATGTTTGATAGTCGATAATATGTTTGACAGACACACAAGCAGAAACAGACAAACAGACTTAGTTGCCCTGTGACTTAGTGACCCTGTGACTTAGCGGCCCTGTGACTTACTGGACCCTCTGGGAATTTGCTGTAATTTATGTGACTTAGCGGCCCTGTGACTTGGCGGCCCTGTGACTTAGCGGCCCTGTGACTTGGCGGCCCTGTGACTTAGCAGCCCTGTGACTTGGCGGCCCTGTGACTTAGCGGCCCTGTGACTTGGCGGCCTTGTGACTTAGTGCTTTCCCAAAACCAAAACCATATTCAAAGAGGCAAATGCGTACTTTACGTCCCTAACTGTTTTTCCTGTAGCATCGAGATCGTATTACATGTTGTAGGTTTTGTGTGTTCTTCCATTTGAAGTAAATTCAGCCAGTAGCGGATGCACTTAACCGCTGGCACTACATACATGGAGGATTGATTTGTCTTGCCATAAATAAGACCATTAAGCGTTCGCCTGTCTACACCTGGAAACCTTTTCAAAGAAAAAAGGTACACAGACTCATAGTATACGATAGCCTTACCATAACCCCATAATTCAGACCCATACTGTACAATTGACTGAATTTGACTGTCAAACAACGTGAGAAATGCATTAAAAGACTGATTGATTGATTGATTGATTGATTGAATTTAATGTCTGTTCACAACAATGGTGGTATTAGACTAAACATTAAAAGACGTATCATTGAGGATATAATATATACTTTTTTTTTCATAATACAGGCCAACGCCTTCACGGCAAAGCGGCAAGATCCATGCACACACCAACAAAACTCAGACGTGTAGGTTACCCAAATCTTATAAGAATCACAACAGACATGGAAACACTCATAAAACCACCTTTCCCCTGTACTGATGTAACCACCCTCGCGAAATACAGTAATGTTACTTTTGGACAATTTATCCTTCAGTTGGGAAGAAACAGCTGGACATTGTGAAATTATTCAATCGAGTCTCTTAGCCAAGAACAGTCTCCCATATCAAAACCATATCATCAGCTGATAACACTGCTCCAAGAGTCAGAAATAACAGTATGGCAACCGTTTAGGTCGCTTCTACCTACACCATTTACGATACACAACTTCGAAACAGTGCATAATATTTGAACAACTTCCCGTAATTATTTAGATTGTTATCTTGAGAGCATCGATTAATGCTGAGAGACTGAGTATTGTGCTTTTTTGCAGCCCTATCAGCCAATTCATTCCCAAGTATACCACTATGCGAAGGATTCCAGCAAAATTCTATAATAGTGCCTTTAGACGCCAGCCAGTATAAAAGATATTTAATTTCGAACACAAGGTCGGGTCGTGTCGGTATATTTGATGAATCAAGGGCAAGTAAGACTGATTTTGAATCTAAAAAAAATATCTGAACAATATGACTGGGAAGATCTGTTAGAAATTCCATTGCTAGCATAATGGCTACTAATTCAGCTGTGAATATAGATAAATTACTACCCAGAAAGAACGATCTTTGAGTTTTAAGCGAAGGAATAACAAATGCTGCACCAACAATTCCATCGTCTAAAACAGAACCATCAGTAATCACCTGAAGATGATTTTGATATTTTTCGTATACATGTGATTTTGCTAAATTAGTGATGATATTAATATTTCCCCCCTTTTTATGTTAATGTAACCAATATCAAGAAAAGGTTTGGGTATCTCCCATGATGGAATAAATGAAGAAGATGTTTTTTTTAGCCACATCTTTGATATCAATTTTTGAACATTCAGTCAAATCAGAAGTATATGTACCTATTGTTTCTTGCGATGTAATCATAATTGCCCTGTTTGGTAAGTGAGTGTTCGATCTAAGTTTTATGTCTTCTTGAATGTAATTATCATTAACACTTGATTTTATGACAAATTTTGATGCTGCTAGTTCACGATAATCATCAAGGGGCAAAATTCCAGCTTCTCTATATGTTTTTGCATTTGAGGCATGAACAGGGATACCAAGAGCAAGTTTAATTGCTTTGCAATCCAAACTTTGTGACTTTTTCAGAAGGCATTTTGGAGCACTAAAAGATACTTCTTGTCCATAAGTAAGTTTTGATCTAACAAGAGCTATGGAGAGATGAAGTAAAGTTTTTTAATCCATTCCCCAGGGAAGTCTGCTTATAATTTTTAATAAATTCAAACTTTTCCTAGCCTTTGTTAATATATATTCAAAATGAACATTCCAAGATAATTTTGATGTAAAGAAAACTCCTAAAAATTTAACACTTTTGTGTATATTCTAAAGGTTCACCTAGAAGTTTGAAGACTGGTAAATTTTCTGGATTGCTTCCTGCATTAAACAACATCATATTTGTTTTTTCAGTGGACAAAGATAGACCATTTTGTGTCATACAGTTGCCTATGCTGTCTAGATCTCTTTGATATAGTCTTCTAACATAATTCTGTGCTCTTTGTGGAGTTGACTTTTTCAGAGTTACTTCCATCCACATGCAGATGTCATCTGTGTATTGCACTGAACAACATTTTTGGAGACTGCTTTTGGGAGATCTTGTATAAGGATATTAAAAAGAATAGGCGCTATTACTGAACCTTGAGGGGTTCCAGTGTCTAGTTTTCTGAGTGTAGAGTGTGTACCTCCTACTCTGGCTAACATAGTTCTATTATCTAGAAACGATTTAATATAATTGTATATGTTTCCTGATAATCCAATCAGTTTTAGTTTGTACAACAAGCGCTTATGTCACACTTGGTCATAGGCTTTTTTAACATAAAAAAAGTAGCGAGTATTATTTTCCTACGTGCAAACTGCCGCTTTATTTGAGTAGATAATTTAACCAAGTGCTCAACTGTAGATCTTCCTTTCATAAATCCAGCTTGATTGACTGGTATTACATTGTTCTTTTCACAAAAGTGTGTGAGCCTATTTAAGACGATTCTTTCTACAAGTTTGCCACAATGGGAAGTGAGAGCTATAGGGCGGTAGCTGTTTTTGTCTTTCATAGTTTTTCCAGGTTTTAAAATTGGAACAACTATTGAATCTTTCCATATTTGAGGAACAACGCCATTTTCCCAGCAATTCTGAATTATATGATGCAGGAAAACAATGCAGTAGTTAGGGAGATGTTTTAACATTTCATTACTCACCATGTCAAGACCAGCAGAACATTTGTTGTTGCTGATATCAGATACTGCACTTTTCAACTCTCTGATTGTTATCGGAGCAGTAATAGGGATATCCTTATCAGGATTAGGGTCTGAATAGAAAGACTGTGATTGTTCTTTTTTCTTTATATATTTTACAGTTTGAGGACAAGTCTTCTGAACCACTATTCCTAAAAAATATATCCACAAAAAATTCCGCCTTTTCTCCATCAGAAGGAAATTTATTCTCATTAGATTCTATTGGATAGCTTGGGAGTCTAATTCCTTTTTTCATGCATTTCATTTTGTTCCAAACCTTATTAAAGTCTTTATCATCTAAAACTTCCTTTGTACAAAATGAATTCCAGTATAGCCTTTTGCTTTGGCTATTACATTATTACTGTGTATATTTGCTTTCTTCATTTCTATGACTTTCTTCTATTGACTCTTCAGGCAAATTTTCGTCTAGATTTTTTTTTTCTGTTTTCGACTTGATGTACTGCTTATATTTTTATTTTTGTAATTAACAACTTGTTCACATTCACTAGTCCACCAGACATTCCCCACATGATTAGACTGTTTTGTGGTTTGTTATCTTGGGATTGATGAATTGGCTGCCACAAGAACTGCATCCTTGAAATCTGAATATTGCGTGTCAATATGCTCTTGCGTACATTTATCGAAGTTTTGACAAGCTAGAATAGTTCGAAATTTATCCCAGTCTGCACGCTTATAGTCATATTTTATTGGAGTGTCATGTACGTCATTATTACCCTGAATGTTTTCTTTCACCAGTAGTGTGTGTGTGTGTGTGTGTGTGTGTGTTGTGTGTGTGTGTGTGTGTGTGTGTGTGTGTGTGTGTGTGTGTGTGTGTGTGTGTGCATGACACATTTTAATCAGTCAGTGCGCATGTTTTGCTGCAAGCTGCATTTTGCTAAGCCGGTGACTTGTTGTCTTGCCTAACACATTTAATCAGCTGTAAGCATGTTTTCTCTCAATCTGCATCTTAATCAGCCCCTGCCTTGTGTCATCTCATGCCACATTCTGAAGACCCGAAACATGTTTTGTTGTGCGCTGCATTTCTAATGAATTGATAATACTTTTCTTGCATGTTGCATCTCAATCAGCCAAGGCATTTTCTTTTCTGTCTGCAACATTCTGATCAACCAATCAGATGGTTTGCTGCATGCTATATCTTAAATAGCAAATAATGTTTTATTGCACGCTGTATTTTGATCGGCCAGTGACGGGTTTTTATGAACACAATATTTTGATTTAGTCAATGACATGGTTTATTGTATACCGTTTTGTAACCGGCCGATTTGGACCTACATACTTTAGCGCACTCCTGTCAGTCAGTGCTCCGTTCAGCTGCTTGCTACAGTGCTAAATATCCAGCGACATGTCCTCCTACAAGCTGCAGTGTACAAGGCAGTGGCACGTTTTCCCTGCATTATTCAGTGTTAAGTAATCAAAGACACGTTTAGTTGCATGTTTCAGTGACAATCATCGAAGATAAGTGTCACTGCACAAAAGAGTTTCAAACAAAATCAGCAGGTTTTGTTGTGTGCTGTAGTGATAAACACCCAATGATAAAATTTGATTGCATTTTGTAATGTTAAATAGACAGTAACATTTTTTTTTTGGTCTCGTTCTCTAGCCATCAACGTGTTTAACTGCAAACTGTGGTGACAATCACGCTGCTAATGACATGTTATGTTGCATGCTACAGTGTTCAACTGTCAACAGCATGTTTTGTTGTATGTTGCAGATCAAGTCTCTCTAGACATTAAATTATACGAAAGGAGTATGGTCATAATGCCAGGATGCTTACGTGCACATACACAAGAGTACAATACCTAAACCATTGATATTAAACTAAAGCAGATAAGACTAGGTTGTTTAGAGTACATCAAACATTCCGCTTGATCATGGCACACAGTTCAAAATGGTGCCACTAATATAAATCAAATGTCCGGAAGGACGAATTATATATAGGGAATTAATTACCTTGTACTCCGCTCTGGGTTCTGCTTACAATTGTGGTACCAAGTCACCAGATTCCAGCACAACAGCTAGCTTTGAAACAAGAGTGGGAAACGGTTAACCAGCTGGCAAAATAAGAGGGCACGGAGGAGGGGAGGGGGAGGGAGGGGGGGGGGAGGGAGGGGTGGGGTGGGGGGACTGCACAGAAGAGAAGGACATAAAAATCGAAAGTCGGTGGGAAAGAAGTGAAAAACGAAAATCCTCTAGCGTCAAATTTCTACAAGGATGCCATACAATTTACAGTACAAGGCCTCTTCCACACCACTCCACTCCCCATACACCTCAGCTACCTGCTTCCCACTCCCCCCGTCCCTACCTCCATATGGTGGTCAGTTCTGAAGAACTGTTTCACATCTCTATGTGACAACACCAACAAAGGAAAAAAGTAACTTCGATGGCTTAGAAATATAAGACAACGTTACATGTTCAATGTTTGACAATGAAAGTGACAAACTGAGCACTGTACACTGATCAACGCAAATATTCAATTCAGCTTGTACGTGATGAAAACAGAACCAGCGTGTTTTCCTTCTATTAGGCTATCAGCCTATCTACTCCCCAGTCTCCCACCTTCCTTCTTACCCCCCCCCCCCCCCATGTACCTCTGGAAAACAAGCGTTCTTCATTATTTTCAAGTCACAGAAAATAACGAAAGACAGGGCATGTTTACCTCACAGAAAGACAACATAGTTACGTTAGTATAGTATCAGAGTTTTCATTTCTGTTCTCTCACCAATGATGGTCATCTCCGTGTATCCCTTTTACGTCATGTATCCTTTTACGTCATGTATCCCTTTAACTTCATGTATCCATTTTACGTCATGTATCCCTTTTACTTCATGTATCCCTTTTACGTCATGTGTGCCTATTACTTCATGTATCCCTTTTACGTCATGTATGCCTATTACTTCATGTATCCCTTTTACGTCATGTATCCCTTTTACTTCATGTATCCTTTTTACGTCATGTATCCCTTTTAATTCATGTATCCCTTTTACTTCATATATCTATTTTACGTCATGTATCCCTTTTACTCACCTGCGACTTGTCAAGTGGTTGTCGCCTTAACGTCTGGTCCGATGTGGTGACGGCTTAATGCAGCACTGGAAGATCAAGGGCTATTTATACCAACAGCACGTTGCACATTTGGCGAGTCAACACATTCCCGGTTCAAACTCAGGAGTGTGTGTGACGTGTGAAGAGAATGCACAAACGACAAACGTGTTGCCGATTGGCGTTATAGTTGGGGAGGGGGAGGGGGAGGGGGGGGGGAAACTGGTGTTGGGTCTAATATTTCCACGTCAGATCTGTTTAATTCGTCTTTTGTATTCAGCAAATTTACATTGTGGCTGAACACACACACACACACACACACACACACACACACACACACACACACACACACACACACACACACACACACACACACACACACACACACACACGCACGCGCACGCACGTACACGCACGCACGCACGCACGCACGCACGCACGCACGCACGCACGCACGCACGCACGCACGCACGCACCACACACACACACACACACACACACACACACACACACACACACTACACGCACGCGCATTCGCGCGCGAGTTTTGCATTGTTGACAATGTAGTAAAATTTCCTTTGGACACTCAATAGCCAATTGATAAAGGAACTATAAATGATCAGTTTCGCTTATCACAAACTGGTGTCCACTGTTTTTTAACCACTGAGTTTCTTTTTCTCCCAAATTTTCTTTATTCTTGAACTAACATGAATGCAAAAAGATTTTTAAAAATATTACGAAGTAAATGAGTAGAGTTACTGGAAAATATATTAATCAAGAATAAAGCAAGGCCAATGTACAGACTCAGAATGAAACATTTGTAAAATGTGAAAAACCAACAACACCACAATATTATTTCCATCATTATATGTGTCCCACAAGACGCTGGAAAGGATGTCACTCACATATTCTGCACACTTCATTTATTCTGAATAAATGTACTTTTTTCATTGTCTAACTTTTTTTTTCTGTAGATCTTTCTGAAACTAAACTATATGTGATTCGGTCTATACAAAACCATAATTTGCTAACACATTAATCTTTACAAACGTGTTCTTTGTTTTCGTTTGATGATTATCATCATCATCATCATCATCATCATCATCATCATCATCATCATCATCATCATCATCATCATCATCATCATCATCATCTCATTCCCCTGACCGCTGGGGCCATTGGGAGGACGTGATGAGGCAGCCGCCGTTTCTCTCCTGGCTCTTCTGTTGGCAGCTGTCGTGAGAAGAGCCGACATGGTGATTATTAAACTTACAAACGTGTTTAGATTTCTCCATTAACTCCCTTTATATTCTGTTAAAACGTTCCAGAAAATTGCAGAACCACAAGCTATACCTGGCTGAATCTTTTTTATTTCAACAGTAAGCACTTTTCCTTCTGTGTGCATTTCCCTTTTTTTCATTATATTAAACAATAATATCATAGCACAACTTAATTTGGAACCACTATAATTTTTTCCGCTTTTTTCTTGACTTGAGTCAGTACTATGTTATATATGCTGTCCCACTGAATTTCAGTTTTTTGCTTCAGGTTTTTTAAAGCATTTAAATTGTACAAATAATTATTTCCAGAAAAATGTTTTATTTTTTCCCCTTTTTCAAAAATATTTACTATTGTTCGTTGTGCCTTCGTCATTTCCCTGCGTCAATTGTCGTTCATGTTTATATTATTGTCTACCTAGATCATGTTTGGCTGATTGTGTAAAATGCATGTGCTCTATGTACTTCACATCCTTGGTACACGTTTTAGAGACTGATTTATAAAGCAGAAAAACCATATTCTGTCATGCCCGTTTTTTTTTTTAAAAGAAGAATGTATTGTTACCAATTCTGAACTTGTCATAAAACAATGAATCTGCTGGAACGCCTTATCCCTCCCACAAAGACACATATCTGGAAATCTTCACACAAGCTGCGAATACCTCCTTCCAAAAGTAAGTCCAATTATTGTGTAAAGCGAATTCTAATGTTCATACCTTCCCAATGAGTCAATCTCAGTGACAATCTGCGGATAAAATTTTGCTCTGTATTTACGTTCCTGTAAAGATCTTTTTCAACCATATCATTTTTAAAGCTCGCATAAAAAACTCCTGTGGTAAGAATATCATGCCCACTATTTTTATCGTTATGAACTGTGTATGCTCTTTTTTTCTTTATCTTACCTGGTTTATTGACACGTACGAATGTGAAACATTTTTATGTGATTGTTTAGTCACCTATTTTGAATTACTTCAAAGGCGAATCCATAAATGTATACTTTTTTTTTTACGTTTGAGAGATTTAAGTATACTTTTCTCACGGAGGTATGTGCAAATAGGTTTGAACCAAATTTGGAATAGTTTATCTACTTCTGCTAACTTGTCCGTTGTATTAATTTCACTTAGTTTTGACCCGCTGTTTGTGAACTACAAATTTGGGGGAAAGGGGGGGGGGGGGGGGGGATGATGTGGTACAGTTTCATTTTCTGTCTGAGTATTTTCTTCTGACCTAACCACACATTACCAGTCTTTTCATAATAAAGTTTTAGTCCTGAAATTTCTCTCCAAATCCTTTAAGAGTTCTAGAATATATTTATAGGATCCTTTAAACTCTGCTGGTTTTTATTTTCAAAGAAAAAAAAAAGGTGTCAAGAATAGTTATAAACCATTTGCAACGTTTACCTTTTCTCATTCTTTGAACTAAAAATCTCTTAGCAAAAAAAAAGGCAGGTAGGCTGAAGAAGAGCCTCCCTGACAGCATGCTCTCTTGTTCTCAAGGCTTTCGAAATATACTTGTCACTTTACTGTAATGCAACATTTCATTTCATTTTCTTTCTTTCTTGTTTCTTAGAATGTTAATATTCATTTGCCTATCTCCATCACATAATCACTCAAAACGTCAATCATATATATCCACTTTACCAAATTGAATGGTTTTCTAAAACGTTCTCGTCAAAGATAAACCAGAAGGATTTTTTCTTTCGATACACGATACACGATACCATAGACGATGAGTTTATTTGTCCTCATAGAATACAAGGAAAATTTGTTTGTGGTGCCATTATCAAAATTCACATATTACAACAAATTATCGACAATATATCAGTAAAAATATTCCACTTTTTGCACTGTGCTCAGCCATTCTTTGTCAATTCATTTATCCATATTGAGTCAGTCTGTACATAATATATATAAAATATTAACACATGCATGCACACATCCTACCACCCACCCCTCCCCCACCCCCACCACCCCAGACACACACACACCACACCAATATAGAATTCACACGCACACACCCCGCGCCAAAACAGTGTCATACACACACACACCACACACACACACACACACACACACACACACACACACACACACACACACACACACACACACACACACACACACACATACAGAGGCGCACACATCACCACCACAAACCACCATCACAAATGCAATATAACACAACACTTACATAAACACTCCAACTGTAAAAGCAGAACGCTCCAAGGTAAGCTCACAGTTAAGTATAAAAAGAAAGAAACAAAAACAATAGCACCATTCAAAAGATCAAAATATTGCAAAAGGTATAATTACTTAACTGTAAATGCAGCCTGCAGAGTTAAATACAAATCAGGAATAAAAGATTTACTGCTAAGTGAGATGTTTTGAAGTAGGGTGAGAGAGAGAGAGAGAGAGAGAGAGAGAAGAGAGAGAGAGAGAGAGAGAGAGAGAGAGCGAGAGAGAGCGAAGGGAGATAATTCATAGGGGTGTGAAATTTGGAAACAGACTTGTATGAACATTTTAACTATAAAACATTACATTCTCTATTAAAACAAGTACGGAATAAAAGAGCACAAAATTTCAAAGCCAAGAAATTATATCACAAAAAGTATGAATTGTTAAATCATTTTTTAAAAAAAAAAAAAAAAAAAAGGGGGGGAAAAAAACGATCAAGTAAACATATCTGTGGAAAAAAAGGGTTTGGGTTATGGGGGGGGGGGGGGGGGGGGGGGGGGGCGGGGGTTTTTCCTTAAAACACACCCCCACACCCCACACACACACACACAACCACAAACACACACCACCCCGCACCCACACACACACAACCCCAAAACAAAATATATAATATTTTTTAAATATTTATAATTTATATATTTTTTAAATATATATTATATTCAATTTTTAAAAAAAAGCTTGCTCTTAGGTCTTAGTTTAAAAAAAAAAGGCCTTATGCGCGAATACTTGTGCAGTTTTGAAAAAAGGGAATGGTTCCCAAATACGGGGTCCCGTAAGAGAGGGTGGGACGGCAGTCGCCGGGGAAAAAGTATTTTAGTTGCCCCCGGAAATGCGGCGGACCGAGAAAAAAAAGTCATGTGGTATAGGCCCCAAATGTTTTTTGGGGTAAAAAAATTTAAAAGCGAGAAATCCATTTTGGTTTAATGTTTTTTTTTTTTTTATACATCTTTTTCCACACTTTTCCCTCAGTCAAATTTTTCCGTTTCTTGTTGTATTGAAATTTGTATCCCCCCCTTTTTTTTAAATTTAAAAGCTCTCCTTTTCCAAAAAATCCCAAACAAAAAACAAAAAAAAAAAAAAGGGGGGGGGGGGTTTTTAAAGGGGGGGAAAAGGGGGGGGGTGATTATCTTCCTTGTTTTTTGGTTTTGTTTTTTTAAGTCTTTTTTTCCAACCCCCAAAAAGGGAGGAAAAAAAGCGGGTGGGGGGGGGGGGGGGGGGGGGGGGGAAAAAAGGGGGAAAGGGGGGAAAAAAAACCGGCCCCCCTTAATATAAGCAGTGGCGGTACAGTCAGCACTTTCAGTTTCCCTTTTTTACAGTCCTTACAGATTTTTCTTTCCCGTGCTGTTGTGTTGCTGTGGGGTGTTTGAGGGTAAGTTGAATTTGATTAAAAAACCCTTTCCAAAGTCCTGATGGAAAAATTTAAAGTTTTTTGTAGGTGTTTAAAAAAAACGTTTTTTCCCTTTTTAAAAAAAGGGTTTAAATTTGTCTGCCCCGAAAGCTTACGGAGAGTGGCCATGGGGGTAATTAAGACCCGGATTTTGTGTTAACGAAATGGTGGGCGGTTCCCACACGACCCAGCCCACAAAGTGGTGCATAGCACTAGGACTTCAAAACACGGCGTATGCGCTGTCCCTAATCTCCCTGCTACTGTTCTCATCGTGCTCCTGCATTTCGCCTTTTTTCAATAAATTTCCCCAGCCCCCCCAAGCCCGAAGGCCCATTGAGCCGGTTTTCGGCAATTTTGTTGTCCTTTCGGCCCTCTTTTTATCCTCTCCGCTCTTGCTTGGCAATAATGTGCAATAAAAGCCGTCCCCCCCCCCCCCCCCCCCCCCCGGGTAGGCAGCCCGCTGAGTTAGAAAGGCCCCAATTTAAAAAACCCAAATTTGGGTTTTTGTTTTTTGAAAGTCTTGTTAGGGGTTTTTTGTTGTAATGTCAGGGCCCCAGCGGGCTACTCTTGGTTTACGCTTTGGGGGCCCCGGGGCCCAAAACCCAAAATTTTTTTTTTTTTTGGGGGGAAAACCCTTTTTTTTTTTGTTTGAAAAATTTTTGGGTTTGCCCCCCCCCCCCTTCCCTTCCCCTTTTTGTGTACTGTTTATTATTGTTTTAGCTCTCCAATTTTTTTTTTTTTACTTTTTTCTGTTTTAGATAGGGAGGGCAGGAAACCCTTTGAAGTTGACGGACATGTTTGTGTCCCTTGTGATGGCACCACCCTTTTGAAGTTTGGGGGTGGGGAAAGTTTTGGGGGCCGGGGGGCGACCCCCGCCGCCCGAGGGCCCCAAACCCGCCACTGCCCAAAAGCCGGCCGCGCCCCAAGAACCTTGGGGAGGGGAAAAAGGGGGCCCGGGCTTCGAGCGGAGGACTAAAAGATGCTGGGACGTGGAAACCGTTGGTTTTTTGAAAAACCAAATTGCGGAAACGCGTAACGAGTTAGAACACCTGGCGCCAGCGGAAAACCGTTTTGTTTTGAAAAGTGTTTTCCCGAGGGCGTTTTAAAACTGGGTGGGTGGCTTTTGTCGACCCGTGAAAAGGAAAAACCCTTTGAGAAAACCCTTTGAAGCCCCAATGAAGGCGTGATTAAATGGCTAAAAGGGTTTTTTCAACCCGAAATCTAAGAATTTTGTGTGGGGTGTGTGGGTGTGTGGTGTTGGGGTGTGGGGTGTGTGTGTTGTGTTTTGTGTTGTGAGGGGGGAGAGAGAGATGAAAGAGAGAGGAGAGAGAGAGGGGGGAGAGGAGAGGCCCAGAGAGGGGGGGAGGGGAGAGGGGGAGGGGAGAGGGGAGAGAGGAATTTTTTCCCCCCCCCTTTTCCCTTCAATTTTTTTTCCCCCCTCTTCCCTCTCCCCCTTTAATTGACATGAATACCTGAAGCTCTTCAAAGATGGGTCGCCACTGCAAGATTTTACATTATTAGCGTATAAAGGCCCCGAAATTGGATTTCTGTTTGGGAATTAAATGACGTGTTCACATCAATAGGGAGTCAGGCAAAAGTGGTGAAACCTCAAGGATAATGTGATCGCTTGTGGATACCATAAAAGCTGAAACATTTTTCGGGGGTGATAAAGTGACTTTTTTTATGAGGAGTGGAACATTTAAGCAACTTCAGTGGTATGGTGCCCAATAGTAGACGTTATCTTTATGCCACACAGACACGGCAGTAAACAACCATGTGTATGCAGGTTTTTTAACCTTTGCCGTGTGTGTGGCAATTCTTTCCGCTTTCTGAAGTGAAGTTCTGTAAATATTTCGGTGATGGTTGTTGTACAGTGAAACGTATACTGAAGGAGATTAGGTGTGACGACTGCCCTGGCCGTATGCTGCGTGAAAAAAGCAGCGATACTAACAGTGGTGGAATACGAAGGATAAGAAACATATTGGTGGTGTGTTCATAGAGTTGCTACTTTTACACATGTGCTTCAAACTCGGCGGACATGCTACTTTTTTAGCCCATCCCCCACCCCTCCCATTTGATTTTCCTCCTTTATAGACGCCGTTGGGAGACGTGCGTGGTTAGACGCAATTTGTCTGGTGCCAGACGATTATGGACGTTTATTGTGGCGCTCTCTCTGTCGGGTCACACGAAGCTGAAATGTCACTGTTTGGGAACATTTTGCCCCAATGACCTATAGTTGCGGTGGCTGCTATACGCTGCATACATCTGTTGTCTGATACCGTTTATATGGTTTGTATCTTTGCAAAATGCTATGTCACTTGTCTATATATTTATGTGATTCGTTGAACAATATTGGTTGTTGGTTGTTGTTTTTTGTTGTTGCAAAATCCTGATCATTGTTCACCACACAAATGCTGCGAACGTTAGCATTTCCTCGCTTAATCAGATCGGCCCTCAGTGGCGGCACGTGAGAGCTGTCCACACTGTTTCCAAAATAAAATCACTTGACAAGCCCTGTCAAGGCGGATCACGCCTAGGGCTGGGGATTGAGTCTTTGTCGCGTCACCCCAACCCCCCCCTCAATCTGACTGTCCTTACCCCCGGGTCTATTTACGGAGGGAAAAAAGGGTTACCATCTAGTGAACCGTTTGATAAAAGGGGGAAATCAAAATGACGAAAAATTTTCGAAAGGCAAGTATATTTGACACAGTTTAAAATGTCACAACTTGGTTTTTTAAACGATGTTGTCATTTGTTGGGCCCATTGTAACGAGGGGAACAGGATTGTCGTGAATTTTTTTTTGGGGAATTTTTTCCGAGTCTTCATTAATTTTTTTACTTATTAGGTGCTGTGACCATTAAAATGATTTTACACGACACGAAAAAAGGGGGGGTTAACCCTGATAGATTGTCGGGGTTTTAGTGGATTCTTTACTGGGGGGTACAACTTTAAAATGAGTGAGGTTGATGCTACATGATGGTGAGCCCCTTACCCGTGGGTAAAACCCTTGGGAAACTGTGTTTGTTTTAGTTTTAACGAGGAAATTTTTTTTTTCTTTTTTTTGGAAACAGATTAGGGGGGACTAAAAACCCCTCGGTGAGGTTTCCCACGCATTTTCCCAGAAGAAATAAAAACCTGCAAAAGACATGTGAAATCTGTTACTTTTGCAATCTCATATTTTGCATGCAACTTTGCCTGAAAATTTCGTAACAAAAAAAAATTTCGATTTCATTTAAATCTCACGAAAACAAACGGCTGGAGATGGGGAAAAAAAAAAAAAAAAAAGATTGAAAAGGGAAAAAGGGAGAAAGAAAAAGGGCAGGAAAAAAAAAAAAGGAAATTTTTTAAACAGCTTTTGGGTAAAAACAAAAGACGACATGTTTGAGGGGGGTTATTTCTAAGATGACATTGCTCCCCAAAACCCGGAGATTTCGCCGCGCTGGGCACCTTCGCTCTCATTTTTGAAGCAAGCATGAACGCATGTTTAACACCGCGGGGGAAAAAGGGGAAGCCCGGCGGGAAAACCCCCGTTCAACGCCTTTTTTGGAGCAAAGAAAAACGTTTAAAATATCCCGCCCCCACGAGAAAACGTGACTATCGTTTTTTCATGCATCCAGAAAACAACCCCCAATTCAGGGACTTCTCGCTGATCAACAACATAAAATATCGGGGGTTTCCTGGATGTCGGGGAAAAGACCCCAGACAGAAACTCACGACTAAAAGTAAGGGTCCTTTCCCATGCCTAAAACCCACTTTTTGTTAACCTCCCCCGGAAAACCCCACTGGCGTTTGGATCGTCCCCCATTGTTTCCTCAGCCCATGGGGGATCCCCCCACTCGTGAAGGACGAAAACTGTACACCGACAACCGGGGTTGTTTTCTTTGGTGCCCCCTTGAATGGGAGGTATTTAAAAGTGTTCAAACACCTCCCCAACTTTCTTTGAAACAGGTTTAGGGAAACGGGGCCAAAAAAAAGAGGAGTTCGGGGCACCGTCCCTTTGGGAAAACCCGAAAAATTTTTTTGGGGTCAATTTGGATGTTTTCAGATTAAAGGGTCTTGCTTTTTCCCTTTTTCAAGGGCAAAAACGACACCCCCCCCAAACACGAGGGGATCCTTTTACAAAAATCATTTTGCTACATCGTGGATGGATCAGACCGCCCACCCCTGTCCACACCAAAGGGGGATTTTCGAAAGTCCAACTAACCTATGAAAAAAAAAAAGGTTTACTCGCATTTTTCAAAATCAAAAGGGGGTTTTGGTGCGCCTCCATTTTTCGGGACCTCCTTTTGTGTGGGAAGGGCGTCCCTGTGTTTTTGGTAGGTGTACATAGTCCTTTTCTTACAGAAACCTTGATCACTCCCCCCCTAAAGCCTCAAAGGACTCCTTGACAAACTATTTGGCGTTTGTAAACCCCCTTACGCCCAATTTGTCAGCCCCCTTAAAAAAGGGTATTTTTGAGCAAAGACCCACGGTCCCCGTTCCCCTTGTACCAAGTTTAAAAAGGAGAATTCTTTTGCCCAATTTTTTCGTCCAAGCAGCAGGAAGAGGGCCCCATTTTTCCCCCCAGTAGTTTCAAAAAAAAGAGGTCTTGGGGACGTCACAAGCTTTTAGAAGGAACCCAGTTTTTTTAGTTCGGGAAACGGGTTTGAGTTGGTTTAAGCTCTCTCCAACCCTTCCACCAGGCCATGAAAATGGGTCATTTTTCCATTTTACGGGTTGAAATGGGGCGGGGCAACCTGTCGCACAGCGAAATAGAACCCCAAAATCCCCGGGTTTTGGGTCTGGAAAGAAGAACGATTTGGTTGGGGGGATGCCATGGGCTTACCTTTTCCCTTTTTCTATCAGGTCGTCCAGAACTATAGTTTCTTGAAAAGGGTCTTGATCACTTTCAACATTTATCCTTTAAAAATAGGTGACCCATGATACATCTTTTTCCTTTCTTTTCGAAGCTGAACTAATTCCCGATTTCTACCAGGTTCGCCCAAAATGATGCCAGGTTTCTCTCGTTCCGGGGTTTTTTTTTCTAAGTTTTATCCATGGGCTTTCCGTTACTGGGGTTGACGTCGACTCCACGGGGGGGCAGTCTTCCAGGAACAGAATCCGTGGGAATGGTAGCAATCCTATGTTCGGGCCCCCTTCCCTGATCTGGGTCCTCCCAGTGCTATTCCTTGCTGTTGTACTTGGGCGGTTGAGACTTTTTTTTGTGGGGACCCATTTCCCCCTTGCTTCGCCGTCTCTCCATAGACTCCCTTTTTTCGCTTTAAGTTTTTCCCTTTGGGCGACGGACAAGATGTTTCCCTGGGCATTCCCGATTTGGCCACGGATACAAGGCGGGGTCGTACCTTCCCCACTGGGGTGGGTTTTCACGGGGGCCTGAGCATCCCCCTTCTCGTGGGGGTTTTGAAAAAAGATTTATCCCCCCCCTTTTTCCCTTTCACACAATGTGGAATCTTTTGTTTTTTGTCGTGCCAGGAGAAAAGAATCTGGGGGAAGGTCTTTTCGGTACCTCAAGTAGCCGGGATCGGGGGGGCTCCTTTAGGGCCAACCCGAACGGGGACAACGTGTCTCTTTTTCCCGGGGCCCCCGAAGGGGATGAGTCAAAGGGTTTTGTACCCCACTAAGAAATCCCTCGAGCGGTCTGCCTTCTTTCCCAAACTCGTTGGGAGTAAAGTAATCTTCCCCGCTGTAGACTCTTTTCGGAGCTGAAAAAGCTCTCGTGGAGGAAGAAAACGTCGTCCATTTGTCACCAGTGAGGACTCGAGGGGGGTAGCCCTTTCTTCCCGTACCTCAAAGTGGCCAATATTTTGGAATAGGATATCCCAACGTTAACAGGGGAAAATTCAAAAATTTCAACTTTTTTGCCTAAGATTTGTACTGGTTTTTGTTCTTTACCAGAAATTTGAAGGGGGCCCACCTTTTTCTTCACTACGACCCATCTCTGGAAAAAATAAGGTTTGAGAGATTAGGGGCGTAGTTGAACTTTGAAACCTCCCCCGGCATCTCTCGAAGATAGGGTCCAAGCAGTCCCTCTGCTCTCGAGGGAATCAGTTATCGAGACGGGGGAGAATTTCTTTGTTGTTGAGGAAGACGAAAAAGCCCTTTTTTCGGTACTTCTCCAGCTTCTTCTTCTTCTTCTCCCTTCTCTCTTTTTTCCCCTTTCTTTTTCTTTTTTCTTCTTTCTCTTCTCTTCTATTTTTTTTTTTATGTGTATTTTTTGTTTTTTCCTCCCGCCCCCTGGGGGGGGAGAACGGGGCAATTTGGGGTTTTTTTTTTTTTTAAATTTTTTTTTTAATTTTTAATTTTTTTAAAGGGGGATTTTATTATCTATTAATTTTTTATTTTTTCCGGGGCCCCTTTTCTAATTCCCCCAAAACCCTGAACCCCCCCTCCCTGCTCCTTTTTTTGGGGTGAGGGAAAATCCCCAAACCCCCCCGCTTTAATGGAAATAAGAGGGGGATGGGGATTGGAAAGGGATAAGGGGATTGACGTTTTTAGGGGTGGTTTTGTGAAATGAAAAAGAGGAAAAAAAAAAGACAGTTTTTGAGTTTTTAGTGCATACTTTGATGGATGTTCAATCATACACCCAAATCGAAATTTCACGAACATTTACGAAATTTTGAAGTTTTTTTTTTCAGTTACAATTTTTCGGCTGGTGAAGATTTGAAAGGAAAATTTTTATATATCACTTTTAAAAATTTTTGCTACCCATTTTTGTCTTTTCAGTCAAATCATGGTAGTTTAAATTCCGTAAAAAACAATTTTCGTAAATTTAAATCCACCCTTTAAAACCAAAAAAAAAAAAAGCCTAAGTATCCAAACAAAGTTTTTTGGGAGAGGAGAGAGAAGAGGGGGGGGGGGAGGGGAAAGAGAGAGAGAAAGGGGAGAGAGAGAGAGGGGGAGGGGGAGGGGAAAAGGGGAGGAGAGGGGGGAGAAGAGGGGAAGAGAGAGAAGAGGTCCCAAAAAAAAAGGAGGGAGAGATTAGCTAAAAGGGGAAGGGGAAGAAAAAGTAGAGTAATAGAGAGAGGTTGAACTCTTTCATTAAAAAAT
>JAFLJL010005503.1:5000-13897 GCA_018398815.1 Conus ventricosus
TCTGCACCCGATCGCACTTCTTTATGAATAGCAAGACGTGAATGTAAGCATTTGCTGAAGAGAAAAAAGAAGCAGTTCAATGTGTCACACTGTCACTTTTGCACACACGCATTCATGACAGCATTTACTCCATACGCACACGCAATCTTTCCAATCAACCAAAAGGCGCACTACCGAATGTTTTTTCTTCTCCCCCTCTCCTTCAGGGAAAAACACTTTACTAAATCACATCAAACAGTTTGTAAACAGATTTTATATATGTATCTCTCTTTACACTGAGAGATAAAACTAAGTGATCCAAGTTTCTATAAAGTCATGGCCTTCAAATAACATTGGCCTAAGATCCAGACCAGGAGAATAAATAATTCTTTCACTCCTTGATGCTATACCTGCATCAGAATTTGGACTCGCTCCATCCATCATGATTCCCTGTCTCTCTGAGACAGTGTATCGCCCCCTCGATTTCTCCCGTCACTGGAGATATGTTTTCCGATCCTCTCCCTCGACTTCTCCTGTCACTGGAGAGATGATGAGTTCCAACGCTTCTCCCTGGAGTCGTTAATTGCCGGGCTGAACTACCGGTGTGTTCCCCCACACCATGGCCATCCTTAACCACCTCCGGGGTGAAAGGTGAAGGGTGAAGGGTGAAGGGTGAAGGGCGAAGGGTGAAGGGTGAAGGGTGAAGGGCTGAAACACGAATAAGGTTCGTGTAAGTAACCTGCTTCCCAATTTAATTATGAATTCTTTCTTTCTCTTTTCTTTAAGTTTTCCCCTGTAGCTTTCCCCAACTATCTATGGCTCACCTGGTAATGACTGGTCAGCAGCGAGGACCACGTCCTGACAGGTTCGAGTCTCTAGGCCATCTGCTGGGCTAAAAATGATTCTTTCCTCCCTCCTCCTAGTGAGTGCATACTCAGTGTTTAAAACACATGACCAGCACCTTACCAGCCCTTAGTAAACTATCTCTCAGTGGTCACTTTCACCAATGACCACGTTTGTTTCTTTAATGAGTTATTCTCACAATTATTTGGGGACGCCCGCTACACTAGTCAAGCCACATAAATATTCTTCCTTTTTAGTTGTGGCATGGGGAAATGATTCATATCACTAACTACATGTGATGGAGCGTCACATGCCTTGATGTGAGGCTACGTCACATGTCCTGGGGTGAAAAAATTTTCTCAAGAAATTTTTTTTAAAGGATAGACAACTTCACTTAAAACACATCTTCAGCCATGAATCTCAAAATGTGTAACCATCACACATGATTCACCAATTAACAATCAACGTATAGAATCAATCATCGTGATCCACCATAAATAGCATATTTCAAACTTCAGTCTTTCTTAAAAAAAACGAAATTCATAAATGATCACCACATCTCACAAAAATACATTTCACAAATTACATGGATAAAACAATTAGGGATATTAACAATTCAAAGTACAAATTGTGTTCATATATTAAGATGTGAAGCACATACTTTCCCTTGATCTTTGTCTCACATCATGTTACAAAACCCTCATGAAAATGAGAATATTTCTAAGTGTAAATGTTCTCAATAGACATGTAAACAAAATAAACATAGTTTAAACATAGTTTTTTTCCCCACATGTATGTTATAGTCCATTGAAAGTGAAACATTTCATTGTTGAAAACGAACTAAAAAAAACAATAGGTTTGTCTCACTGCACAATCAAACATGTGTATATACATTTCTAAGAGTTACTTGCTCATGACACATACATATATATTCATCTTCACAAGCAAGTTAGACATAAATAGTACATGATGATTTTTCATTGTTTACCAAAGAATAAAGCAAAGAATAGGTATGTAATACATCAACATCAAGTAGTTTTTGCTTGTAAAACATATAGTCACTTCAACAAGCAAATTAAGCATAATACCACTTGATTTAAACAGTCAGTAGCATACAATGCACTGTCAAATGTGAGCACACCGTAATCATAAAGAAAGACAAAAAACAGGAATAGTCTTTCCCTTGAAGACAGTTACATTTGTCCATGAATATTCATGCACGTGACAATAAATCTGCCATGACATTTTGTGTTCCAGGCACTGGTTCAATTGTAAATTGGAATTCCTGCAATGCCAAAGACCACCTTAATAATCTGCTGTTCTTAGTCTTTGACGATTGCAAGAACGTCAATGGCCTATGGTCAGTCTGTAACCGAAACTTTCTTCCAGTCAAGAACCTGGCGAACTTCTCACATGCCCATACAATAGCCAAGCACTCTCTCTCAATAGTGGAGTATTTCTCCTGTGTCTTCGAGAACTTCTTACTGGCGTATTGCACTGGATGTAACAAAGCACTTTTTTCCTGCAACAGTACCGCTCCCATCCTTTAGAACTGGCATCGGTTCTCAAAATAAAGTCTTCTGAGAGGGAGGGTAACAAAAGAACAGGAAATGAGTTGAGGGTGTTCTGAACACACTCCAAAGCCTTCTGGCCCTCATCAGACCACACAATACTTTTGTTCTTCGTCCCTTTCGTCAGTTCAGTCAAAGGGGCCGTCAGGGACGCAAAGTGGGGTACATATCGTTCTATAGTAAGACAACAATCCGATGAGTGACCTGATCTGTTTCTTTGTAGTGGGTTTGTGTAAAGATAAGATCGTTTTCCACTTTCTTTCCTTCTGGCATCATTTTTCCCACTGAAATAGTGTGACCCAAAAACTCGAGAGTTTGAAAACCGGCACGAATTTTGGATGGTCTCGCAGTCAAACCAAAACTTCTGAGTCTGGAAAAAACAGCTCGTAAGTTAAAAAGGAGGTCACTCCATGACTTTGCAGCCAACAAAATGTCATCAAAAAAAACTGACTGCACCACATTCATGGAGTTTCAGGGCTCGCGTCATTCTAGCAAAAGAAGCTGGGGCATTTTGCAAACCGAATGGCATTTTCGTCCACTGGAAAAGACCAAAAGGTGTTTGAAATGCTTTCTTTTCCTTGTCAGCTTCAGCCATTGGAATCTGCCAGTCTACTTTCACAAAATAATTTCCTTCTGAGAGCTGACACAGAAGTTCTTCAATGTCTGGGATGGCCTCGGCATCGAACACAGTGATCTTATTTAATTTCCTGTAATCGATGCAGAACCGCACCGAGCCATCAGGTTTGTCCACCAATACAAACTGGTGAGGTGTACGGAGATGTAGAAGGTTCTATGACCTTTAAATCCAGCATTACTTTGATTTCTCTCTCGACAACCTCTTTTTTTTTCAAACGGGAGGGGGTATGGTCTGGTTCGCACTGGTATTTCAGTAGTTAACTGAATACTATGAGGTTCAATACCAGTCACTGTACCTGGGGTATCTGTCAACACATCCTGGAAGTCTTTCAAAATTTCTTTGAGCTGTTCTGTTTGACTTGAAGACAAATCATCCGACAAAACCACATCATCATAGGTTTCACCTTTGACAGACAGAGTAGGAAGGGGTACAACATCATCTGCACTAGTAGATGTTAACACTCCTACATTTGCTGTTTTCACAACCTTTGATCTGTCCCTGTACGTTACATTGGGTACAAAATCATCACTGATAATATCTGTCATGTTGACATCAGTTTCTGACATAGGACATGTCCACTCAACTGACTGGTTGATGGCAACATTTGTACGTTCAACATACTTCTTCAGCATGTTCACATGGAATACCTTCTCAGTGTTTGCCATTTTGATCTTATAATTAACTGCAGAAAGTTTTTCGACCACCTGAAAAGGACCCTTCCACATAACACGAAGCTTGTTATGTTCATCAGTGAGTAGTACAAGGACTTTATCCCCTACACTGAAGGAACGTACCTTTGCTTTTCTATCAGCAAAGACTTGTATACATCTGTTTTTCTATCAGCTGACTGTTTGTCCGTTGGTATGTCAGTGACAGTCTGTTTAGCAGCAGAACGTATTGTCGTCAGCGTCTCGTCTTTCCCTGCATTTCTTTTAGAACATCTGGGGTAATCTGGAGTTCATCCAGTTTTGAGACTTTTAGCGGCTTTGTAGCCTTTCCCTGCTCTATGACGTTTGATCTAGTACTCACAAGACAAGGAACAAACGATCCTCCAACACCACCATGTACTGTAGCAACACTGGCAAATTGCCCAAGATCAAGTCGCAGACTGGGTTATCAATAACACAGGCGGTGAGAAATCCGGAGTAGTACGGTGTGTCTACCGAAATTTTCGCCAGCGGAAACGTTTCAATTTTGCCTCCAAACGACCTACACTTTTGGACAGTGTCGAGATACTGGTTTCGAAGCACGAAAGATTTTCTACACCAGCGGTGGTGCACCCAGTGTCTCGCAAAACCAAAGCCTGCAATCCGTTGATGGCTCCGTTTTATAACACCAGTCCATCAACCAATTGATGTGGTGCCAAAACAAGGCCTTCTTCACAATCAGTGGAGACTAATGCGGATTTTGAATCATTTGGTTTGAAAGGGCAATTCTTTTTTTAATGGAACTTGCAATCGCAAAAGAAACATCGCATTGTCTGATCGGCGGCTGACTGATTTTGTGAACTTCTGTTCTGTCCACGAACTGGCCCAAAAGGTCTACGCGGTGGTCGTTGTCCACGACCTCGGAACGTTTGCTGAGGAGCAACGGGTTTTTTCCGGCGGTGAGTACTGGTACTGACGAAAGTCACTCGAACCGCGGAAAGATCCCTGTCCGTTCCTAGGATAGGTATATCCTTGAGGACCCAGAAATGACCCACGATTTCCCTTTCCTGTAACTTCCCTGTCCCGATGGGATAGTACATGACGCATGAGACTCAAAGATGGAAAATTCTCCTTTCCTAGCCACGCCCTTATCTGGGTGAGCGATACAATACTGATCAGCCATCTGACACATTTCCTCACGCTTTCAAATTGCCTTTCTTTAAGGAATGTGGCCAGATCTTTGCTCACGCTCTGGAAAAGTTGTTCTCTAAGAAGGAGATCTCGCAGTGATTGAAAAGTTTTGCTCGCTTTTGATAAATCGATCCATCGATCTAAACAATGACTCATACGAATTAGAAACGACGGAAACGTTCTCCTTTGTCAGGGCGCACAGAACGGAAACGTTCGCGAAAACGATCGGCAGAACATTGAATTTCTTGAGGAGTTCTTCTTTCAACTGATCCAAAGTTAAATTTTGTTTCGCCGCGAGTGTGTGGTACAATGCCAAAGCGCTACCCTTAAACAACGACGCAATATACAATGTCCACTTTTCCTTTGGCCAACCACAAGACGTTTGCGTGACTTTCAAATCGGAAAAGAAAACTATCAATGTCATCCGTTTTTTCCTCGAAAGGCGGTAACTTTGGAATATATGCCGATTTTTGGTTGAGGCACCGCTTGCGGAACCGACTGGTGGAGGTTCTCTCGATGCCTGTAATCTTCTAATCTCAGCATCGGTCTCTAATTCTAACTGCCTCAACTTAAATTGACGTTCTTTATCTTCAGCCTCCCTCTGTATGTCTTTTTTCTTCAATTTCAGCTTCCCTCTGCATTCTATTTTCTTCCCTCTCTCTTAGCTTGTCTTGCCCTATCTATGCATTGTTGCACATAGTTAGTAAGTTTTTCTCCATCAAAACCCAAGCGTTCCGCTTGTTGAACATATTTATCAAAATCATCCATAATGAACCGTCAACAGATATAAACACAAAACAATCTCTAAGTATGAATAAAAATAAGGCGATATATGATGATGCTATATGTTTCACAAAACGTAATTATAATATATACAAATAAAGAATTCAATTTCCGGTATAAACAGAAAACACCTTACTAAAACAAGGTAGATATGAAAACACAAGGAATGTATTTTTCCAGAAGTATTTTGTTCTCGAAAACAGGTATCAATTTGCAATTTAAAAAAAAATGACGTTCAATGCTAATCTGTTTTTTCCTAAGAAAGGAAAAAAAAACACAATAAAGTTTCTGAAAAATTCTTTATAAAGTTTTATTTCTTAAATGTTCTTGTTGTCAGTCTTTCTTTCTTACTTAATTTCAAATGAATTTACAAAACAAAAGTATCGCCTTATACGATAATGAATATAAATTTACAAAACAAATGGAATCACAAACAATTAAAAAGAGGGGACGAAACACAAACTAGCGGAAATCCTACCTAAAAGATGAAAATGTAGAAAGAAAACTAGATAGGAGCTTATTGATGAGAAGGTTTAAGAGGTTTCGAAAAAGGGGGTGAAAAGGAAATGAAAGGATACACAGGATCGGAACAGTGAGCTGAAATCAAGAAAAGCAAAAGAAGCCCTCAGACAGCACCCTAGTGGTCACTGTCTCCCGTGAAACTGGAGACGGGGAAAACAAATCCTGCACAATATACACAACACTACAGCAATGATACAAAATACTAAACAATCAATCAATAAATGCACATTCACCCAAACGCAAAGAAAATCTCACAACACCAAAAAAAAACCAATAGAAGAATTTATTAGGAGGAGTTTTCCCCGCACTTGTCTACCTCTGTCCTGTTGAAGGAGACAAGGTCGGTTCAAACTCTGGGAAAAGGGGACTATATGAAATGAAACGATAGGACAGAGAAAGAAAAAAACCAACAAATAAACCTAATAAGGGCGATCACGGCTGTTCCCACTCTTGAACTAACCGCTCAATGTAGCCAGATGCGGTGGGGCTCACCGATCGGGGAAAAGGACAAAATAAGGAATCAACAAACAAAAAACACTAGCAAAACGCAGAGTCAGAAATAAGAGAAGTTCTCACTCGTACTGAAAATAACTCACTCACACACATAAACAGAAAAAAAAATGCAAATACACAGTAAATAATTAAACTTTCTCTTTTTGTTTTTCCTTTCCCTCAAACCCTTGAGGGCACAAATCAAAATCTTTTCCTTTTTATTTGCTTCTTCCCTCAAACCCTTGAGGGTACAAATCAAAATCTTACTTTTTTTTCAGGCTCCGAGGGTATAAATACAAATCTTTCTCTTTTTTTTTCCTTCCCTCAAACCCTTGAGGGTACAAATAAAAATCTTTTTTTTTCCAGGCCCCAAGGCCACAAATAGAAATCTTACTTTTTTTTTTCCAGGGGGAAAACAACGGCAGCTACGTCGGGGTCACCACTGTCACACTGTCACTTTTGCACACACGCATTCATGACAGCATTTACTCCATACGCACACGCAATCTTTCCAATCAACCAAAAGGCGCACTACGAATGTTTTATCTTTCCCCTCTCCTTCAGGGAAACACACTTTACTAAATCACATCAAACAATTTATAACAGATTTTATATATGTATCTCTCCTTACACTGAGAGATAAACTAAGTGATCCAAGTTTCTATAAAGTCATGGCCTTCAAATAACATTGGCCTAAGATCCAGACCAGGAGAATAAATAATTCTTTCACTCCTTGATGCTATACCTGCATCAGAATTTGGACTCGCTCCATACCATCATGATTCCCTGTCTCTCTGAGACAGTGTATCGCCCCCTCGATTTCTCCCGTCACTGGAGATATGTTTTCCGACTCCTCTCCCTCGACTTCTCCTGTCACTGGAGAGATGATGAGTTCCAACGCTTCTCCCTGGAGTCGTTAATTGCCGGGCTGAACTACCGGTGTGTTCCCCCACACCATGGCCATCCTTAACCACCTCACGGGGTGAAAGGTGAAGGGTGAAGGGCGAAGGGTGAAGGGTGAAGGGTGAAGGTGAAAACACGAATAAGGTTCGTGTAAGTAACCTAGTAGAACAGGAAAACACCGATTCTAACTCACCCTAGCCCTCACCTAGGTTCGGGCTAGGGCGACCTAGAATCGGTGTTTTCCTGTTCTCTGGCAAGTAAGACTTCAATAACCAAAAATAACGATTATCTAACAAACAAACATACTGTGTAGGGTTATCCGTTTTTCAATACTAATTTACTAAACTTTCAGATTTTAGTTTTTGTTTAATCCTGTGTTTTCCTGGTCATTTTCAATAACATCATTTTCACGCAAACATTCATCAAATGCGTCTCTGTCTTTCATTTGAAATAAAACTACAGTCTTAACTGTTCTCTAAAGTCTTTTAAAACCGAGTTATATTTTTGGCATAAAAATCCACACACTTATCCCAGCATGTCTTCCACTGAAAGCTAGTTTCGACAAAGTGTTTCTCTTTTTAATTATGTCTTTTTCTGGTGAACAGTCATCTATAATAAATAGCGTCTGCGTTCCCTCAAACAATATAAAAAAGCGTTCTAGACATCACTCAGTTTATTGCTAGGATTAACTAAAAATATGTTATCATCAGTCCATATAAACCTTCTATCATGATATGCTTTGTTCCATTTAAGTGTTGGACAGAAAATCACAATATGATCAAAATTATATACGATAACTGTTCGTAACAGGTCGAGGATAAATATTGTTTTTCCACAACCAGTTTGTCCACAAATTAATGAACAATGAGGGGTTTTTGTCATAAAGTTTAACTGCTCCATAGTTTTATAACAGAACTTAATCTAATCCAGTTATTGTTTTATCATGCCTCCTGTAAAACTTGTTCAGTATAATAAAATCCTATAAGGTCTAAATGTGTAAGATTAATCCAATTCAGTTCTGTAAGATGTTTCTATTAGACTAATATGATTTTGTTGCTTGTTGTTATGACCTTAATATCCTCACCATTGTGAAGAACGACGACAGTAACTTAAGACTGTCAACGTCTAAGTTTTGCAGCTAATTTGAATTCCTTTTAGAAGGACGTCACTAACCACAACATCTCTTCACATCTTTAGACAGAAATTCAAATATCATTGTGACGTGTCTCCTAATTTCATTTGCGGATAGAACTGTAATTTTGTAGAAGCATCTTTTAAACTGTTCTCTCTGGGGAATGTAGTTATCCCTACGGCTAATTTTAGAATTCT
>JAFLJL010005504.1:0-13554 GCA_018398815.1 Conus ventricosus
AAAACCCCAAATACGACACTAAAAATTTTCTTCGGGGACCATTTTTGTTTTTTATGCTGATGTGAGGGGGGGGGAGGTGCTACAATGTCCTTTCAAGCAAAACTACTGGCGGGGGCTGACTCGCCCTTACATTCATGATATACCCTGGGTGTCGACAAACCAAACAATAATAAACACCAAACAAAGACGTAAATTTGGGAAAATTTTGTTACACTAACAGACGAAAAATTTTTGAAAAAGTGCCCCTCCTCAGCCGACCGGGCGAACGGTTAGCATCGAGGACCCCCGGCTCGAGGGCATTGATTCGTTTCCCCCTCGAACCTTTCTTTGGGGGAATTTTTTCTCTCGACCGGCTCCCCCCAACGTTTTTGCTAGGGCCACCCGGGAAGAGGGGGCCCCCAGTGGAGTTTCCCCCACATAAAAGATCACTCTGGTATTGCTCAAGTCTCCGAAAAACACTGCGTTTAATACTACCACAAAAATTAAAGGATGGGTAGTGAAACAGGTCGAAAAAAAAACTCTTTCGCTACTGTTATTTATTTTTTACCCAGCCAATTGTCAGAATTCTTGTTCAGCTGTAGGGGCGTGTTGTGTTAGTGCAAAAAATTTCCCGGGGGATTCTCTACTTGCTGGGCCGCAAGGGAAAACCCCAAAACTTGCGAAAAAGACCTTTTTTTGGACCGTTCGCCTGAACACTTTGCATTGCCAAGGGGAAAAAACCTTTTTGCACGTGCGCACTGCTGTTTTGTGGAGAGGCCGCCCGCTGCTTTTTATAAAAAGCATTTCCACCATAGGCCTGATCGACAATGCCCCCCCGACGAAAATTAACGAGTTGGATAGGGGGAGGCTGTTGCATGGTTTCCCAAGATGGTTTTCCCCCAAGCGAGAAGTGGCCAGGCGACTTCATTTCCATCTCGGTCATTGTCCGACTGATTCAATGCTTCCACCAGGGGATTGTCCATGAAAGCGCAGTTTTGGTTTTTGACCAAAGAAGACTCCCCCACGTGACGATGTCTCTTTTGCACCGCCCTGCAGACAAGAACAGCCTTTTCAGCATATTCAAAAGGCTGTAGTAGATATTGACCCCCCGTTGCCCCGTACAACGGGGGGAAAGACCCTCGTGAGGGGGAAGAAAAAAGGGAATCGGGGGGTCGAGTCAGGGTTTGTTTACGCGAAGTCCCCGGGATGGGAGGGGGAAAAGTCGGCGGCGAAAGTGGCGGCCCAGGGGCCGCACTCTCCGGGGGTTTTTGTATCGAAAGTAGTTTAGAGTTATTTTTCCCCCACGACCCCCTAAAAGAAAAACTCTCAAATGATCCCCCGGGCTATTTTTTTCTCGCGCTCGCCGAGAAAAGGGCCGGGCGGCGGCGCGACGTTGTGTTTTGGGTTGGGGTGTGGGGGTTTTGTTGTTGTCTGCGGCGCGCGGGGCGTGCGCGGCGTGTGATTGAGCGAGAGGAAGGAGGGGGGGTGGGGGGAAGGCAGAGAGGGGTGGTGGGGGGAAACTGTGGGGGGGCATTTTAAATTTCTGGCATTGTCGCAAGGCATGGCAACCCACATTGTATTTCGTGTAGCGACACCCCTTTACCCCGCGGGCCCCCCCTTGCCTTGTCTGTTGTGTGTGTGCGTTGCGGCGTGCGCGCGCATGTAGGCGGGTGTCGTATGGCGTTGGGATGACACACAGAGAAAAAACAGGGAGGGCTGAATTAATTATTTTTAAAGAATTTTTTTTGTGGGTTTTTTTGTTGCAGAGGTTGTGTGTACTGTCTTTCTGCACACCGCGTTCCCGCTGGGTTGCTGCGCGCGTCGTTGTGTTTTGTGTTGGCTCGGGGCGCTGTTTTTGAAGGCGTCTTGGTGGGGGCTGTGTCCTTTTTTAATTTAAAGGATGCACGTTTTTAAAACCCCGGCTCTACCCACAGTTTGTTTGGTTTGTTTGCTGAGCGCTTTCTCCCGTGCGTGCGTGTGTTTGTCTGCGCGCGCGCGCGCCCCGGGTATTTTTTTTTTTTCCCGTTTGTTTTTGTGTGCGTGTGTGAGTCTGTGGGATGGGCTTTGGCTTTTTTTAAGCTCGTGCAAAAATGTTATGCACAAAGCGTATCAGAGAGTCATAGGAATCGCACCATTTTGCCAACGCATAGACGCCTTTTACAAACCCGAGAAACGGGGGAGTACACGACGCCCTGGGGAATAACCGGGGGAAAATACTTTCGTTTCGTACCCGCATTTTTTTTACGTCAGATTTTGCGTCCTACGACCGGGAAAAGGGGAAAATGCTGACGTTCGACCCACCCTCCTACCATTACGTCAAGGGTTGGCGGGCTGGGCCAACGGCGTTTAATCCAAAATTTTACGGGTCCCTCCCGGGCGGAAAAGTAATTGGAACGTTTAATCGACCGAAAGGGAAGGTCCTACTTTTTAAGTTTGAAAGATTTAGGTTTCCTGTACCATCCCGGTCCTTTTTTCGTAACCGGACCCACGTGGATTCATCCCCGACCTGCGTCGGGGCCCCCCCCGACCCGGCCGGTTTAAAACAGGTTCGGAAAAAAAACGATCCTTTTAAAGACAGAGATAGCCTCCTCCCAAGAAGAATATGGTGTTAGGGGGAAAGGCAGGAGGCCCACCGAGAAAAATACCGAACGCCAAAACTGTCGCGGTTTTCCCCATGGGGAGGAAGGCCCCCCGGGGAAAAAGGGGTTATTGGTATCGACGATCTTATGGGTCAAACGGACGCCCGAAAATAAGATCTTTACTAAACCCGAGCCTCACGAGACTGAGCGTATCATATTACACAAAAAACCTTTTTCACAAGAAAGCCAGAACATTCTTTAAATAGCCACACGGTCCTGTTCAAAAACCCTAAGACGCCCCCCAAAACGCCGTCCTAGCCCGGCAGTGCGACCCGGAAACCAAAGAAGTGCAAAGATGCTTATAAAGACGCCACGCAACCCCCCAGGGCTATTTTTTAGTGGACCTAAGCAAAAAACACCCCGGACCTGTACGTGGGGGAAACAACGTTTTTCCGACCGATCGTCAATCGTGTACGTGCCCAAGAAAAAAAAAAAAGGAACTGACGGACAAATCAAAAAGAAAAGCCCCCCCCTAAAAATCTGTCCGACCAAAGCCTCCCGCCGTAAAAGGCGATACTAAATAGGGCCCCAAACCGGACCTACTGCGATTTTTGTCGAATGTTCCTAACGTTTTAAAAAAGGCAACGTGCCCCTCACCCCCACACAGAAAAAGAACCGCGCAAGCACAAACGGGCTTTAAAGGGGCTCCCAAAAAGAAAACCCCGAAAAAGACGAAATGTTTTGCAAAAGGGGGCTTTTTTTCCCCCGCTCCTGCTGAAGCCCTTTTGGGGTTTGATCTCCACTTTTGTAGAATCCAAACAAAGGGTTTTGGGTTTAGACCCGCCCCAGACGCCACCAGGAAAGCCTAGGAATTTTAGACGGGGAATGACGAACGTGCCCCACCCCACAAAAAAGAACGAAGAAAACGATAAAAAAGCCTTAAATTACAGCAATTGTTTTTTTGGGTTTTTTTAAGACGTTACAATCAATATAAGACTCTCCCTCGCACAACAGCGGCGATTTCCGCCCCCCGCAGCGACGGCGACTGACAGGGGGTGGGGAAAAGGAGGATGAGAAGAAGGAAAAACGCCCGTTGTCGTCCGGGAAGTTTTGGAGAGCGCCCCGAAAAACCATGAAAAAAAAGCCTCCTTGCTCTTGAACCCTTTAAAAGGGGGACCGCGACTGGTTGGAACGAAAAAGGGGGAAGTGCTCCTGGGGGGAAGGTGCGGGAAAAACCCCAATCTCACGACCTGGTCAACGACGTGCAAAGAGCGGAAAGGACACCCGGACCCGGGAAAGGGTGGCGGCTTTTTTGCGGGCGCTTTGAAAAGTAGAACCGCCTAAAGAAGGGATAGGAAACCCCGGCCCGTCGAGACTTTCTAGGGACGGGGACCCCAACCTCGTTTTTAGCGACAGCTCCCCTTCGCTTTTAAAAAGGGAAAAGGGGACCAAGCAAAAAAGGGAAAAAAAAGGGAAAACGGAAAAAAGACAAGAGAAAAAAAAAAACGGGGGGACGTCCCCTGGGAAAAAATAGGGAATTAGAACGCCTGTATTTATTTACCCCCCCCCCCTCGCGGCCTAGGGGGGCGTCGCCCCCTCAAAAAACGTTTTCCGGGACGGACGCGAAACGGCCCGGGGATTGGGTTGACTATCAAGACCCTACACCCTTCAAAAAAACCCGTCGTCAAACGCTTTTTCCCCGGCCGGAAGACCATCGGAGCGGATCGACCCTCATGCAATGCGACCTGACGAGTCAGCCCAAAAAAAAAAAACGCGGCACGTGTACCTGCTGACGGTATAGACTTGTTTAGCAAAGGGCCCGGGGTCGTCCTTTGAAAAAAAAAAGGGGGGTCCCGGGTATCGGCGTGGACAGTGTGCGAAAAACTGAAAGAGGAGGAGGGACGGAAACCCCGAGCCTTGCAGACGGAAAGGGGAAACTGAGTTCGTAAACCCCCCTTTTCAGAAATCTTGGGGGAAAACAACATTCATTTTTTTCTGCCCCAAACAAGAATCAAAGCCTCTGTAGTGGAACGCTTTAACGGACGTTAAAAAAAAATTGTGGCGGTATTTTACTCTTTAAAAAACACCCTGCCCTATACTGACGTCTGGGATCGGGTGGACCCCTTACAATCGATCGTTTCAGGGCAGCACAACCCAGGCCCGTGACTTTAAACGCCCGCAATCAGGAATGCTCTGGCAACCCGTCGGCTTAACTACCCACGTCATCATCGGAGAGGGGGGGAAAAAAGAAGGAAACTGAAAATAGGGGATAAAGTGCGTCTTAGAAAGGGCCAGACCTTTTTAAAAAAAGGCTACCCCCCCTCCTGACGGAAGAACTTTTTTACGGTGAGGGGGCTTCCTACGACTCCCCTTGACGTACAGGATCCGAGTTTTGGGCCCGAGGGGAGGTAAAGGGACGTTTTACGAACGGGAGCTTCAGAAGGGTGAGCCGGAGACCTATAGAAAAGGGGCCGTCTTGAAGACAAAGCGAGATCGGCGTGGCGTTACCAAGTACCTTGGTGAAATGGGGGGGTTTCCCCCCCCTTTTTAACTCGTGGACGAGAGCGTATATACAGAGGAATGAGGAAGGAGGAGAGAGGGGGGGGGCCTGGGGCGGAAAGGAATCTCGTTTTTGGAACGTGTTCGGGGTCCCCTTTCCGCCCCCCAAAATAGTCTTCTTCGCTCAAATCGTATTTATTACGCCGTGGTGATCGCCTCCTTGGTTAACTTGACCCAAGGGTGGGCTCACTCAATTGGGACGGCGCTCCTGGGCTCGTGTTTGGGCACTGTTCCCTCTCCGGATAAACAAATTTAAAAAAATGGCCTTTTATTCGCTTTTGCCAAGCAATAGTTCGGGCAATTTTTTTCCGGACAACCACCCCGGACTTTTTGTCCCCCAGCCCAAACAAAATCGATTTGAACGGGACGGGGAAGGGGGACTGGGGGAAAATACAGTTCAGAAACAATCCCTTAACTGAGGGGCGCTCGTTATGGATGAAATACACCCCCCCCGATCGAAATCCCAACAGGAGGCGCCTGTTCGCATCAACCCCGCGGAGTCCCTTCCGGACCGGGTCGTATCGCCCCCCTACGTAATAACCTTTCGCTCATGGGGGCCCTTACCCCACTAACAACACTTTATCCGCGAATTGAACCGCCCCGTGGAAGAGGAAAAGACCCCCCTTTTAGTATCATCCCCCCAAAAAAAAGAGAAAGAGAAACCCCCCCTTGATTGGGTAAACGCCTACACGAAAAGGGGGCGATCGTCATGGAGGACAAGGGCGTTTTTAAAATTGGGCCCCGGGTTAAAAAACCCTTGGGACAAAATTTTTTTGTCCCAGGGCAAGACCACCGCGCCGTGCCCGCGCAGGGGCGGAATCAGATTTTTAAAAGCATCTTCGCTACGCGACCGGGCCCAGCTCCGGGCCCTGTGGGGAGTGGGGGCCCCTCTCCACCGTCTCCCATCATTCAATGCGGCGACGGGAAGAAAAAAACCATCCCCAATATGCAAACCCCACTAGTGCCCAGTCGCTCCCTTTTTTATCTCCGTAGAGGGGTTTTTTAAGCGGGAAGGGGGAAAGACCCCCTGTCTTTTTCCAGCGGACACACAGTGGTTACGCTCCACCACGCCCCCCGACGACCCCCCTTTTATGTAAAAAAAAAAAAAAACCGATCGCGTAGAGGGTTTTTTTTGCCTCCAGGCCCCTTCCCCCTCCCCGTGTTCTCGGGGACCCCCACGTACAAGGGGCCGGGGTCGGGGAACGTGCGGTGGCCCGGGGGGTAGGATGCCTTTTCTGAAAAAAAGGGGGGAAGGCTTTGCTGAGGAAGGGGGCCCGGTCGGGATTGAGCTGGCCCAAGCGCGCTCCCCGGGCCAGAACCGGAGGGGTCCTTTTAAAAAACGGCTCGCGAGGCGGGGGGCGCTTTTTTCAGTGAGCCGGAACGAGCAGCATCATCGCCTGCAGCAGCCCACGGGGGCCCACCGCCGCCCCAGAAAAAGAAGAAAAAAAGGGGGCCTCCGAAAAAGAAAAAGAAGACGACGAAGG
Source organism: Conus ventricosus (assembly GCA_018398815.1). Lineage (NCBI taxonomy): Eukaryota > Metazoa > Mollusca > Gastropoda > Neogastropoda > Conidae > Conus > Conus ventricosus. The sequence continues at coordinate 6,602 of JAFLJL010005504.1, forward strand.
GGGGGAACAACAGGACATTTTTTGATAATAATGGGCCTTTTTTCACAGTTGTCCCCGGAGAGGTGCATTCGGGCTTGGGGTTATTTTTCCCCACCCCCCCCCAAACCCCCCGTGGAACAGGGCAGTAGAAAGTGTACCCCCTACCCCCCTGTCTCCGGGGGGGCCCACGATTGTCACAGGGCGGCCCCCCTCCAAAGACGGGTTTGCCAACAACCTTTTTTTCACTTGCAAGTCAAAGTTACCCAAGGGGGATGGCACCACCCCGACGCCGCCCAGAACGTCGTCCCGTTAACAATTTTTTTGCACACCTTTTTTCGCAGGGAGATAGTCCCCTAACGGGGCGCTGGTGCCAATTCCCAAAAAAAACCTACCCCTACAGAGCCTACCCGGAGATCCCCGGACCCACAACGGGGAGGGGCAAAAGCGCGGCTACCTAAGGGGTCGTTTCACGAGGCCCCCGGGCGATGGGCATAGGCCGGGGGTAACAATAAGGGTTGAGAATAGGAAGCCGCCGCGCTCAGGCGGATCAGGCCTGTGGGGGGTGCACACGGATCTATGGCCCAGGAACGCTACTTCGAAAAGGGGTGGCGCAAAATCAAACTGACCCCCTTTCCAAAAACGCCCTTTTCCCATGAGGAGGGGATAACGCCGACGCCCACGCGGTTTTTCACCCACTGTAGCCCGTTTTCGGGAAGGCCAAGGTAACCCGGCCATCTCGCTGGGCCCCTAAAGCCTGGAAAAGGGGATGGGCCCAAAATCCCTTTTAAAGAGGGTGGGGACAAAAAACTTTACAGTCCCCACGGGCAAAGTGAGCGCCATCCAGGGCAACCTGTTCCTGGCCAGACCCCCCCCCGGATCGTGGTGGCCCTGGGGGACAGCGCGGCCTTAAAAGGTCGCTCGACAAAAACCCCTTTAACTTTCAGCACAAACCCCCTGAATTTTGTGGGGGTCACTGGGACGGGGAAAACACATCCCGGCCAAGCCAAGACCCCGGACTTTCAGGGGCAGCGGGGCCCGGGGTACATGACCACCGGGGAAGGGGGCCGGCCTCATCCACAAGAATAAAAGGCGCGGGGGTTTTCCCTGAGTGACTTCGGTGCGGGTTCGCCCTGTAATGCTTTTATCTAACCCCAGCTTTCTGGACGGGGATCAGTTCGAGCTGGTCAGAATCCCCCGAGCGCCCTGGAGTTGAAATTTGCCAAGCTCTGGCCCCGCCGTGGTAGTGACGTCACGGGAGCTGGACGGGGGGATTAGTTTACAAAAAACCCTCAGGGGGACGGCTTTGCGGTATGAAAAACGTTCAAATCCTGAGCTGCTGAGCGCCACCCCGGGGGGCCCCCGGGGTTTCGGGGGTGTTTCCCCCCGATTTGCTGCCGTTTAGAGGTCTCCCGGGCCCTCCGGGCCTACGTCATTTAAAACGGGCTCGAGCCAGGCCGGGGGAGCATTGGGGGGGCGTTTACTTCGACGGATTGGCGGGGCAGATACTTCGAAGCTTCGGCCCCCCCGCTCCCCGAAACTTCCGAAGTTTAAAAACGCAACTCTTCCCGTCCCACGAAGTGCAACTCCAGAACGTTCCCAAAGCGTTTCCAGCTCTACGTGCGGGCCTACGCGTATATTTTTGTTGGGGGCCCGGAGCCGGGGGCTGTCCATTCGGGCTTTATACCCCCTTTTTATCCCTACGCCCCGGCCCCCAACGACAGACGGGCTTACATTTTGAAAACCCCCATCAACGACATGGCTCTACGCGCTAGGGGGGGAAAACCTGTTCGCGGCGTGGGGAAGCCCAAAAGGGGACGGGGAGCGGGGGTCCAGAGTGCGTCTGAAAGTTTCCACGCCCGGGGGCGACGTGAAGGGGGGTCGAACCGCAGATCCCCGGGCCCTGGGCAGGGGGGAGGAACAGCTTAAAAGCGTTGCTGACGTAGGTAGCGCATATTGGAAGACTTAAAACGGGCCCAAAGAGGGGGTACCCGCCACCAACCCCGCAGCGTCATTTGGGCCAGAAAGGGTGTCGACTGATGACGGGGGGGTGCCAAAAGAAAGGGGGGTTTTATAGTCCCCCCCCGGGGGGGACGGCACGGGCCCTGCTACTGCCACTCCCCCCCCCCCACCCCCCTTCCTTCACCAATACTACTTTAACCAGCCCGCGTTTTTTGGGTGCTCCCCTTTCTTCTGCGGGGTCAACCCGCTATTCCGGGCCCTTTTAAAGTTTTTTTTTTTTTTAAACTTCAACGCGGCCCAAGATGAATAAGGTGAAAAAGGGTATCGGGCAAAAACTCTATAAACGGGTGAGGAATACCTTTTCCCGGTAACGATGGAAAAAGGGTGAAACGCTCCACATCAGACGTACGCGCTCCCCTCTTTTTCTTCTTTTTCTTCGCCGAGATGAGGGGAGAGAGCCCGGCTAGTACCCACGAAAAAAGGGGAAAAGCCCCCAACCACGACAATGGCAGACTCTGCGGGAGATGACGATTTTATTTCCGCTCTTTACGGACAAAAAAAACGAAGAAAAAGGGGACCGGCCAAGAAAAAAAAAGGGGGAGGGTGGTGGGGAAAAAAAAAACCAAAGGAGTGACCCGGGGGGGACCCCGTCGTTGAGGAAACACCAAAAAAAAAATAAAATAATTTTCCCCGTGTGTTTCAGTCTTCTTTTTTTTTTTCAATAGTTTGGCTCGCCCTTGAGAAAAAAAAATGGGGAATTTTGCTCAATTTTTGAAGCGATCGAGGGACAAGGTTGTGGCAAAAACCCGGGTTTTTAAACGCTGAAAAAAGCAAAGGGCCCAAGTGACTCGTACGGAAACGGATCCTTGGGACCCAAAATGCAAAAGTGTGGTTTTTTTAAAAAAAACGTTCCTGAGGCGCCTACGGGTTGCGCGCTCCGGGTTTTCTACGGGTTATTGGCCCAAACCTCACATAGGGGGCTCAGCCCCAAAAAAGACGCCTTTTTTAACGACAATCTCCTTTGTCCAGTCCTTATACGAATTTCTGTGGGGGAAGACTGTTTTCCGTGCTGAAAGGGCCCCATAAAAGGGCGAAAAGGGAAAGCTGTCATTTTCGAGACTTTGACGCGGAAAACGGACGCTGGTGGGTTTTTTTAGCGGGGGATGAGGTGTAATGAGGGGGGTGAAAAAAGCCCTTGTGACTTTGACGGCTCGCGTTGGCTCTGTTGACGATTTAAAGGCTTTCCCGACTCTTGCTTCGTCCACCACCATATACTGTGTTTTTTAACGATTGGACCGATTTAAACGAAGCTAGGGGCCCCTGACAACGACTCGCCTAAAAGGGGGTTTCGCGCCCTTTGCGGAAAAAGCCGGGCTGCTTGCATCAACTACGAAAGCTCCTGTCCCCGTGGAACGCTATTGGGCAGCTTGTGGGGGGCTTATGTTTAAGGTTTTGGTCTAAAAAACCGGGCATTTCCTAACGTTTTAAGAGTGGGACGGACTCGACGGGGTCGTCGACCCGAACAAAGGAGAACCCCTTTTCTTTTGGGGGGGGGGCGAGCTGAACACATACACACACAAAAGTAAAAAAAGAAAAAAAAAAGCAAAACGGCGCACGCGAGACGCGACGTTGTGTACATAAATATTGGTGACCCGTTTGTTTTTTTTAAAAAAGGTGCGTGTGCGGTTTATAGCTTTTTTTTTTTCGAAGGTTTTGAACCTTTTTTTGTTTTTTAGTTTCAAAAAGGCATTGATTAATTATTTCTGCATTTTTAAACTATTTTTGGGGTTGTGTGTTGTTGCGCTTTTGTCTGGATCGAGGCTGGGGGCGACACATTCGTTAAGCGTGTGCAGCGCGGCCGGGGTTGGCTTTTTCGTTTTGATAACACGTTTTTTTTTAAATTTTTTGCGCGTATGTTTTGGGTCGAGTGCGTGGGGGTAAAATGATTTTTGTATCTGGCATGCCGCGTGTTTGGGCATTGCGTTTTTGATAACGTTTTTTGTTTTTTTTTGTGTACACAGATAGAAACCGTTTTTATGCATGCCTTTTTTGGGGGTTTAAAGTAATAAATGGTCAAGTTTTGCTGAAAACCAATAATTTTTAGTTTTCGCCATAAGGCGCCTCATTTTTCCCCGGGCTTTAAATGAAAAAAAAAAACCCTATCGGCATCCGCGGGGTTTGATTACATTTGGGACTGTGTTTGGGGACTGTGTTTGGTCATGATCAAGACAACTTTTTCGTGTGTGCAAACGTTTCTTTTTTGTGGAAAAATTTGGGGGTAACGATCGTGGGGGGTGCTGTACAAGATATACCTATTGTGTGTATAAATTTTTTTTTTGGGGAAAAAAAAATTTTTAATAACGACGTTTGGGGGTTTATCAAGAAATTTCTTTTTCGTGTGTGTAAAACTTTTTTAAGTAACCAGGCTGGTTTTTTTTTTGTTTTTTTTTTTTGTTCTGTCATGTATCAGCCCCCGGGGGTCCTTCCCGCTATACCCGCCCCCCCTTTTAAAGCGGGGTTCGAGGAACGGGATTTTTAAGGCGCATTTGCGAAACGAGCATCCGAGGGGGTATGGAACGTTTCTTTTTCCTGCGCCGAGTGCAGGGACGGTTTTCCCCCTTGGACTTTAAAAAAGGCACCTAAAAAACGGGTGTCGCGGTAAAAACTTTTCCCGCGCCCCAGTGCGGGGCACAATTTCCCCAAATTGGGGAAATTTTTAAAAACACCTAAAAAAAAGGGTGTCGCGGTTAAAAAAAAAAAAACGGCCTCACGCCCAAACCCCTCTCCTATTTAAAAGCCGAAATGGGAAAAAAGAAAAACAAGATGAGCGGACGGGGGGAAGGGGGGACACGTCCGGATTTGGCGCCGTCTTGGACAATTGGGGGGCGATTCGAACCCTTCTTACACCCGGGGCCCCAAACACCATGACAACTGCGTTGGGGGGGGACGGGGCGGGGCCCCCGGGTTGGGAAAAGGGGTTGGGAACGCGTTTTGGGTTCAAAAGAAAAAATTTAAAACATTTTTCGCACTCTTTTTTGTCTGCAAAAAGAGGACGGGGGGCCTTTTGGGTTTTTCACGCTAGTCAAAAAACGCTAGGGCTTTAGACGCCCCCGTCCGTTCAAAAAGAACGGGGTTTTCGGGGTTTTATTTCCCAGCTCCAAAATAGGGTCTGTTAAGGGACCCAGGAACAGCGGCCCGGACTCACGTGGGCGGTGCGTTTCTTGCTTGACCAGTTTTACCTGAATCCCAGGATTTTTTGTCGGATGTTTTTGATCATCCCCCCCCCCCTCGCCTTTTTTCCAAAAGGGGCGTGTACCCCCTGATAGAGGACAAGGGGAATTTCTTTCCTTACGAAGATAACCTCTGTTTTTTTTCGCTGCCGGGCCCCTGCACCGGGGGCTCCCGTAGAGGGTTTACAAACTCCGGTGAAGGAGTTGGTTCGGCGTTGGACCCCCCAGGACCCCCCGGGTCAATTCGGGGGCGTGACTCTGTCTGACCTGCCTCGGTTGGAGCGCCTCTTCGACGTGGCCGTAGACGTGTTCTCCTTGGACGACGAGGAGGAGGGCTGTTTCGTACCTCGGCGTAGAAGCCCCAGGTCGACTCCATCCGCATGAGGGTACTTTTGTACAAAACCATTTTGCTAGTCTCCGACTTAAACAAAGCCACTAACTCTTAGGGATGTCCCTCATGCGGGAAGCAGTGGAAAAAGCTGAAAGACTTATCGCAACACGAAAGGCATTGCGGGAGTAAGGTGAGGCAGGTGTATTCGGGGGGCGTGTACCAGCGGCCTATGACCCCCTTGGAGACTTTGGCGGACAACGGGATTCGAACCCCCACAGCTGTTCAGAGCTAGCCACTTAGTTTTTGAGAGGAAGGGGAGTTTACAGCTCGCCCACAGCTGCAGAGGCCAAGCCGTGAATGCAGGTCAGGGAAAAGGGTGTTTTCTGCAGGCTGCTCCCCACCAGCCAGCTAACCGCGCTGTACTCAGCGAACTGAATGTCATCTGTGTAAAAACCGGTCTGGCAACAATGTGTTCGGCATTGCTGAGCGGCCATTACAAGCAGGTTGTTAGTTTGATAATATAGTTGTCATAAAAAATGTAATACAATCTGTTCTTTTGAGATGACTGAATAGGGAAATTCCCGACAATTCTTTTAATACCAACTCGACTAGGTTATTTTCCTGTAGATAATGTAGATACGGCATGAAAGCTTGTACACATGTGGTCAGGCGATATTCAAACAATGACAACACACACACACAATTGTGCAAAAATGACGTCATCACTTTCTGGGGAACTTAATTTTTCCCCAGTTAACTAGTTTCACAAGTTTGATACATGCCATGCTTGGACTACAACAACAAAAATGTTGGGTCAGAAACGTGTAAAGCCTTGTTTGTTCGGCCCTTTAACTAAGTGTCTCGAATGGGACGGAAAATAAAGCTGTGGGCCCTTCGAATTACGTGTACCCGTATAGGGTGACGTACGATTTCGAAGCGTTTCAGGTACCGCTAAAGGAGGGGGATAAGAAGCAAACCGAAAAAAAACCAAGTACTTGAACGAGCACGTCCCTTTGTCCGTGAGCGTGTGCGCGAACTGGCCCGGGTTCGAGGAGCCCGAGTGCTTCGTGTCGGAGGCGACCCGCAGGACCTGGTAGACCGCATGCTGGCGCACCTTCGAGACGCGTCGGATAAGGCTTACGACCTGCTGAAAGAGGGGGAATTCAGCGGGTGTACGATCAAATTCGAACCACGACCAACCCCGTGGACTTGAAACCCCCCAACGAATGACGCGTCTTTTAGACGATTACTTGAAAGAACTGCCCGTGATCGGGTTCAATAGTTCGTCTTAACGACCCAAACCTGATCAAACCTTACCTGTTTTAGAAACCCTTGGGGTTAGAGGGCAGGAGGGGAAGAGGAGGAAAAAAGGGAGAGCTGCGTTACGTGATCAAGCAAGGCAATCAGTTTAAGTGCGTGTCCACTCCCAAACTCAAATTTTGGATATCATATTA
>JAFLJL010005505.1:0-5000 GCA_018398815.1 Conus ventricosus
GCATATTTAACTACATGCAAAAAAAAAAACAAGAACTAACGGCTGAGGATTTGGTGTCCAGCCTAATTTATTTTGTTTAATCATCGTTTTTCTCCGTAGTGTTACTATGTGGAGAGGCTGACTTTTAAGTCAGTAGTGCATCGATGTTCACTGTGTATGTGGGATACTTTTGAAGACGGTACCAGCGGAATATGAAGCAGAAATGTATTTGTTATAAAATTGTTGTGAATGCTGTGTCGTCGAGAGTGACTAACTCCTATAAGAATATTTATGTGCTCTAATTGTACCACCGCATGTGTGTCGGTGGGCTGAATTTATTGATGTGAACATTGTAGTGTGAATACACGGAGAAGTTAATATTTGTTTTAGATCAACGGTACGTCGAATCGAAGTTTATTGTGTTCCATGGGATTTTGGTGAAATTGTGTTCTCCGGGGATTCAATATTGATTGCTGTATTTTGTGAATCTGCGGTTCTTCTAGGGTTTACTGTGCTTTATGAATCTGCGGTTCTTCATCTGTGGATTGCTGTGTTTTATGAATCTTCAGTTCTTCATCTGTGGATTGCTGTGCTTTATGAATCTACGGTTCTTCTTCTGTGGATTGTGTGCCTTGTAAATTTGCGGTTCTTCTTCTGATAGTTCGACGTAATATATTGTGCTTGCTGTGTTGAGACCCTGTTTCTTCTTCATCGCTTGTGTTTTGTGAACGGCTGTGTTTACCGTGTGGGACCTTGGTTATCCTTCTTCGTCTTATTTTAATGCTGTAGACTGTGGCTTGGGTACTGTGGAACTGAATGCGTTGATTGTAAATGTGAGACACTGTGGACGGCGCCGGCGAGATTTGTGAGTGATATCACGATATGTAATATGATATCGGATGATTGAACAATTTGAAGTTCCTATGTATCTTGATCTATATGCTGTGTAGTGACATGTATTAATTTGTACCAATTCACATGAATATATGTTTTGATGGTTCAGGCAGCATAATTATAAAGAAAAGAAATCAAACTCATGTGTTGCCTGGCTATCCATGTACGTATGGTGTGGGTGTGTGTAGGAATAATTATTACACGCATCCAAACTTTTGAGAGCGAGAGTCAGACAACAAAATACGCACCGCACACCATCCGTAACAATGATGATGATGATGACGACAACGACGGTGATGATGATGATGATGATGATGATGATGATGATGATGATGATGATGATGATGACGACGACGACAACGACGATGATGATGATGATGATGATGATGATGATGATGATGATGATGATGATGATGATGGCGACGATGACGATGATCATGATCGTCCTGACGATCGTGATTATCATCATACTCACGATGATTCTGATAATAAGCAGCACGGACCTTTTTTTTCTGTCAGTAGCCAGTGTAGGTGGCTGTGTTAGTGGCGAACTAGCTATAGAAGTGACAGCAGTAGTAGCAGCAACAGTGCAGAAGAAAAAAAAAATCAAGTGAAGTGTCAGAAACAGCCATGGCAGTACCCGGAGCAGTAAGAGGAGGAGGAGGAGAAGATGGAGGTGGTGTGGTGGTGGTGGTGGTGGTGGTGGTGGAGGTGGTGGTGGTGGTGGTGGTGGTGGCGGTGGTGGTGGTGCTGTTATTGTTGTTGGTGCTGTTGTTGAGGGTTTGTTTGTTTGTTTATTCATTTTCTGTACAGACATGACCGTGATTAGGTGTGCATGTGTATATGTGCGTGTCTGTCGGTCGGTCCGGCAGTCTGTGTGTGTGTGTGTGTGTGTGTGTGTGTGTGTGCAAATATGTCTGTGTGTCTCTCTGTGTCTGTCTGTCTGTCTGTGACGAAGACACTTTGGAATAAAGTGTGTGTGTGTGTGTGTGTGTGTGTGTGTGTGTGTGTGTGTGTGTGTGTGTGTGTGCGCGCGCGTGCGTGTGTGTGTCTGTCTGTCTGTGTCTGTCTCTCTCTCTCTGTCTTGTGTGTTTTTGCATATGTAAATGTGGTTGTGTGCATACGTGTGTGCACGTGTGAGTTAAACCCACACAGACGAGCACTCCCATTTTCTACATCCCCCATTCGTCTTTGCCCTAACTTCCCCCCTGCACCCCATCCCAAAACTCATTCTTTCGTACCTCCACCATTCTACCCCCATCTATCCACTCCGCCATCCCCACCCCGCCCACCCCACGCGCACACCGTAAAGAAAATGCTATTGTACACACGGAGTATCAAATGAACCGCCACAGTCAAATCTTCGGATCACATTTGTCTCCCCTGTCTGAGGGCCAGAGGTTGAACTATTAACGTTACCAGATTGTGTGTGTGTGTGTGTGGTGTGGTGTGTGTGTGTGTGTGTGTGTGTGTGTGTGTGTTGTGTGTGTGTGTGTGTGTGTGTGTGTGTGTGTGTGTGTGTGTGTGTGTGTGTGTGTGAACAAGAGAACAAGAACAAGAACAAGAACAAGAACATATTTATTGCCATATGAAAACCAGAGGTTTTGTGGGCACAGATGATCAAGTTCAGACATTCAGCAAAACTAAACTAATCCTAGCGTTGTCACATCTTGCAACATAACATCATTAGTAGCAGAAAGAAAAGCACAGTGTGTATCAGAGTCTGATTAAATTTTCTGTCTCCGAAGAGAAAAACACAACAGGATATACTGGGCAAGTACAGGTTGGAAGCAGTCCAATAACATAAGCTCCGAGGTTTTGTCAAGTTAGTCTGTGGTGGAAAATCAGTTTTTATGATCCTCGTCATCAGGTCATAACGTTGTTGGTCAAATAATTTGCAGTCATCGAGAAAATGTAGTTCGTCCTCAACGACGTGGCATGTCGTGCATAATCTGTTTTCTCTGTCAGTGTTGGTATAACGGCCCCTCTCAATTTGGAGGTCATGGGCACTTATTCGTAATCTAGTTAGTGCTCGTCTGCAATCTGTGTCAGTGTGTTGCTCCAAATAAGCCGCCTGTTTGTATTCGGTAGAAACTGTGGCATAAAATTTGAGCTTGGATGTGCTTTCATTCTTTTGTTTCTTCCAAAACTCAATATAAAACGTTTCCAGCTTCGCATTGATCAGAAACTTCAGGCGAGTCACACTAAATGTACCCTGATTTTCCCAGACATGCTGTAATCCTATCGTTGACAAGGTTTGTCGTATGAACTTCGTCCATTTGCTTTCTTCGGTGCCTTGAGAGATCATTGACTGATAAATCTGTTGTTGGTAAGAGTCTTGGTCTGACTCTAATATGTGTATCCAGAATGCGATAGTCTGGGTTATCACTTTAAAAGTAATCGGGAATCTCCCCAGTTCGCCCAAAACCGGTAATGTCATTGCTTTTCTATGAACTCTTAATAATTGCCTGCAGAATTTAATGTGTGCAGTTTCATGTGGGAATTTGTTTGCAAGACAGGTTTTGAACAAATGCTGCATTTTCTTTTCTTGACATATTTCATCTTTGTATTGGTAAGAGGATGGGAACCACACCTCCGACCCATATGTGAAGATGGGAGAGACTAACGAGTCAAATAGGGTTGTAACTGTTCTCATATTTACATTTTGACCATAAAACGTTCTCTTCAAGGTATGTGCGGCTTTATTCCCCTTTCTTGCTAAGTGTTCTTGGGCTTCTGTAAAATGTCCGTTTTTATGGAAAATGACTCCAAGATATTTATATTGATCTACTGTTTCAATTATGTTTTCACCGCAATTGAAGAATAGTGGTACCTTTGGATCTGATTTGGTGAATACAACGACCTTTGTTTTCTCTGTGTTGATTTTCATTCCCCAGTCTAAACAATAGTTGTGTAACTGGTTTAATTTACGCTGAAGTCCCTGTTTTGAAGTCGAGAGGATAGCTAAATCATCTGCATACAAAAGACACGGAATTTCGACTTGTTTTAGATCGGAAATTCTTGGGAATCATGGTCTCTGAGATACCCGACAATGTCATTTATGAATATATTAAATAAGGTTGGGCTAAGGGTATTACCTTGGAGGACACCTTTTTGTATTAATATTTCCTTAGTGAAACCAGATTGGCTTCTTGTACAAACCGTAGCCCCGTTGTACATGTCCTGTATGATTTGGTAGCATTTACCTGTTATTCCCGCTTGCATCATTTTCATCAGTAGGGCTTCGTGCCATATATGATCAAATGCTTTGCTGAAGTCAACAAAACAGCAGTAAAGCCTTTAGTTCTGTCTTTTAGTACCTTATCAACTAGTTTTGACAATATGAATATTTGATCAGTGGTCCGTGACCCCTTTCTGAACCCTGCTTGCTCCTTTGCCAAAAGGTGGTTTGCCTCAAGATAATTCATTAGCCTTTCATTTATTATGTTGCAAAACACTTTTCCCAGCGAACTATTCAAAGTTATGCCTCTGTAATTGTTGGGGTTGGACTGGCCGCCTGACTTATAGACTGGACTGTGATTCCTGTTTTCCAGAGGTCCGGGTATTTTTCTGATTATAAGATTAAGTTAAACGCGTCTTTCAGAAGAGGAGCGATTTCAGGTAACATTGCTTTAAGCATTTCGTTTCTGATGCCATCTTTGCCTGGGGATTTTTTATTTTTCAGCTTTCTGACCGCGTTCCTTACCTCTGTTTCTAATATTTCATAATCTAACTCTGAATTCCCAGAAGGACGATTATTTGACCTCTTAAATGCTACTAACATGTCATCAACTGTTTGTTGTCGTTTATCTGCGATCTTCTGTTTCTCACCTATTAGTGTTTTAAGATGTTCAAACCATTTGTTCGCGCTGAGACAATTTTCTTGACCATAAATTTCATGATCGTATGTTTGCAGTTCCCGAACGGTTTTCCATATTGAACTGGGATCAGTTTCTAGGGCTTCGTTTAGGGAATTAAGGAGTTTGTTCCGATATATTTTCTTGGTTTTCTTTAAAAGTCGTTTATATATTTTACATTGTGAAAAGTATTTTTGCCTTAGTTGTTTATTTTGGGGGTTTCTGTTGACCGCGTTCAGTAGTGATCTTATCTCTCTTCTTTGGGAATGA
>JAFLJL010005505.1:10000-13763 GCA_018398815.1 Conus ventricosus
ACTGTTCAGGACATAGTGAGCAAGTTAAATTTTGGAACCAAAGATAGCACAATGTTGCTTTGTGTTTCCCAACATTCATCCCGTTTGGGTTGAGCTACAGTGATAAGACTATGACACGCGCGACATATGAGTCAAATAGGCAAATCGACTTTCTTTTATCCCATTTGGGTCGAGCTACAGTGGTAAGACTATAACACACGCGACACATGAGTCATATAGGCAAACCGCCTTTCTCTGATCCCATTTGGGCTGGGCTACAGTGATAAGACTATGACGCATACGACACATGAGTCAAATAAGCAAATTGCCTTTCTTGATTTTTGCTTGATCGCACTTTCATCGTGCATATCTAACAATCCTCTAAAAAGGTGGTAAGCGACCTGCCCAGTTGTTGTTGAGGACCAGCAGACAAATAGATCAATCGACTGACAAAGGCTGAGATTCACGATGAGGCAAGAGTTACAGTGTAATAACTTTGTGCGAGCAGAATGAGGTGCTATCGACGCTTTCACTGTCAGCTCAAGACAAGTTATCAGATTCTGAGTTCACTACCGTCTCAACAAGAATCGAGATCAACACAATATGATGCCCCACACTGCCACAGACGTGCCATGTCTGCAAGCATCATTAACACTATGTCAGGACTCGGAAATTTCCGTTAGATAACTGATGAATGTGATTTTTTTTTCCACAACGTAATGTGTCTTCATATGACGTGCATACAATGCCTATAATGCATACAATGAGCTGCTTTCCTTTCTTATTGCCTTTTCGTGTTCTCCTTCTTCTTCTGCGTACGCAGGCTGATACTCCTGCGGACACTCCCTTATCTATATAGACAGGCAAGTATTAATCCCATCTGTCCAGCAAAGGGGTGCAGTTTTGTGTGCATGACCGTTTCTTCATCCGCCATTCAGGCAGCCATACGCCATCTTCGGGGAAGGTGCATGCTATGTGTAACGTGTCATCCATACCAACGGCCAAACTGGCCTTCTCTTCCGAAAGTTGGTGTTGGGATTTGACGTGTTGTGCAAGATGTTATGCGTGCGTTCACACACGGGACCTCGGTATTATAGTCTCATTCGAAGGGCTGTATGGGAAATGGAGTCAGAACCAATGTTAACTCCGAGGGAAAAATCCCCCTGTACCGAAACGGCCGGCGAGTCTGGCTCTTATTCCAACTGAGCTATTCCGCACCCCCACCCCCACCCCCACCCCCACCCCCTTTCGTGTTCAAACTGGATCCAAAATACTTCAACTTCTTTCTCTTCCAGTGTCTGTCGGGGGGGGGGGTGGGGGGGGGGGGTGGGGGGATTTTCATTGTCTACAACTGGTGGGAAATATTTGTCTTTCGTCTGCGATGAATTCGTTCAGTATAATTATTCCTGGTGTTTTCTCTGATCTGGTGGGAATTTCTGCAGTTCTGCTGCTTCTCTGCCTCTCAAGAACACACCGATGGCTTCAGCAGTGCGAACATTACAAACACATTGTTACACAAGATGGCTGACTGACTGCGCAGCTTTCGTCATTTGTATGGAGCCTCAAATGAAAGGTCACTGGTATGTCAAATCGGAACATGCACCATTGTTTAGCAGCCGCGTGACTTTGCAGCAGTTCATCACACCACTTAAGCGTGGCGTCATGATGTTGTGATAGTGACTGATCCTGTGAAGTGCCGGTGCTCGGGCTGCAACAGGACGTGTCTGGGTGTGTGTGTGTATGGTGTGGTCAGAATGAGAGGCGTGGAAGCAATACTTGTGAGAGGGGAAGACGAGACAACATAAAACAAACAAAACAAAACAAAGAAAACAAATTTGATTAATTTCACATTAAGCAAGCGCGCGCGCGCACGCACACGCGCACGCACGCACGCAAGCACACTAACACGTACGCACGCGCACGCACGCACGCACACACACACACACACACACACACACACACACACACACACACACACACACACACACACACACACACACACACACACACATCAGCATGCTCGCTCCCAACAGATTGTCCCTATCTAAAATCCTGAAGCCTTTCTTACGTTACATTCTCCGCCTACTACATGTCGAGTAGAATAGGAGGGGAAAAAAGACCCAGCCTTGACGCATTCCTACCAGTTAAAGGACAGATGTCCACTAGGTGGTTGTTTATGTCATGATGTTTACGGACAGACAGACAGACAACATTGACACTCACATTCACCGCCGCGCTGCTAAACTATGTGCAAGGTCATCTCTCCATGACAAAGTCCAGCTGGATTAATTACTCGGTAAAAGTGTAAAACAACGATCATGATCAGACGTTAGTTCTGAAACAAATAATATTATTGTCATGTCCTACGTCTGACCTTTTGGTTGACGATGATGAACAAAGATTAAAAGACCACAAGGCTGTGCTAAGTGGAATGAAATACCAGTGGGTCAGATGTATCACTGTCGCAGACAGACGTGAAAACATGATGTTAGGTATTTCTGTGTGGTCTGGTAAAAGGTCAGGCTTCAAAGGGTGGCCTTGGAGGATGCTTCGTCTGTCGCAGAGACATAGGCGGATGACGTTTTATTGACAGTTGCTTAGGGCTGTGTCTGTGTCCACCACCGTTAGCTCGGGGGGGGGGGGGAGACCTTGTCCCCGTGAGAGATGTCAGGAGAAAACCCTTTACATTTTGTTTCTCATCCTGTGCAAATAACAGCCTCGACTTTGATGATACCACACTGTACAACGACAACAACAAAACAACAAAAAAAGAAAATGAAAACAACCTGATTCTCTCGAACAACAACAACCTCGGGGAGTGTTGTGAGAGTGTGTTGATGTGGGAAGGAGGGTGGAGGGCATGGGAGGGCAGGGGTGGGGATCTGAGGGAGGTGCAGGGGGAGAGGGGTGGGTGGGGTGGGTGGAGGTACTAAACAAAGGAGTGCGGGCCGGATTCAAGTCCCCCCTCTCTCTCTCTCTCTCTCTCTCCTCTCTCTTCTCTCTCTCTCTCTCTCTGTGTATTTATATATATACACACACATATGTGTGTGAGTGTGTGAGTGTGTGTGTGTGTGTATGTGTGTGTGTGTGTGTGTGTGGTGTGTGTGTGTGTGTGTGTGTGTGTGTGTGTGTGTGTGTGTGTGTTTGGGGGTTTGACTGGGGTGGGTGAGGGAGGACAGGACGATAGAGCCAGAAATGGAATGGAGACATGTGTGACTCGTGTATGCAGCAGAGTGGGTTTTTTTTCCATTGTTTTTCTTCTTCTTTTTTTTAAGATCTGCGGTTCATAAGAGCTCTTTATCACTATCTTTATTTTCATCTGTCTGTCTTCGGTATCCTCTCAGTGGTGACGCTCCGACGCCGTTCAATCCAACAACCATCACCACAACCGGCTGGGGATTTCCTTGGCAAAACGCTATGCTAAAACCGGGCAAATTTGATACTGTTTTAAATTGTCTACCGTTTGCTTCTACCCACATCAACTTTGATTTCCTACGATGATTATGATGATGATGATGATGATGATGATGATGATGATGATGATGATCATCATCATCATCATCATCATAATGATGATGACGATTGTTGTCGTCATCATCATCATCATCATTATAATCATTAGTATTACTATCATCAGTATTACCATTATCATCATCATCATCATCATCATTATTATTCTCATCATCATCATCAATATTATTATTATTTTCATCGTTGTCACTATTATTATCCTTATCATCTATTATAAATGGAAAAAAAAATACCCCCTAACAACAAGAACAAA
>JAFLJL010005506.1:2500-13603 GCA_018398815.1 Conus ventricosus
TTACCGTCACCTGACAATTACCTGACAAGTTCGACCTTCACACAGTTCGAGGATCTGCGCTAGGCGAGGGCGTTACTGCTAATCGGCCAGTGTCCCATCTCTCCACCATACTCCATATTCTTATCGTTTGAAGCACAATCTCTTTTAAAAAATTAATCGTGAAAGAACTTTATTCTTTGTTTAATCAATGTCATAATCACTGAGGGATTGTTGTGCCTGAATGCATCTCCCCACAACAGCTTATTTGTTCAATATTAAATCGTTCCGCTTGACAAAAGCCATCGGCTGACATAAATAGTGTGTAGATTCTGGGCTGTTCCAAACTAACCAAGCAAGCAAGCAACCAACCAACCAAAATAAGTTAATGAGACGAAAATTTTTTTTTTTTTTAATGTATCCTGCTTTTGAAGCCTTTTCATCCTGTTCAGAAGCATTGAAAGCAATAGAAATAAGACATCTAATGCGGAGATTTCAATACTATGTTAAGGGCCAGGTTAGCATGAAAACTTGGCGACTAGAACTGAATTTATGCCGCGAATGTAATACCATACTCACCGTTGCAAATGGTCCTCTGCACGAGCTGCACGAGATCCACCAGGTCACGTGAGCTGTTCACTGTCAGGCGATGACGACAGACAGGGGAGGTAACGAGCTCGCCCAGCTGTTGACTGTCAGCCTGATCCCCAATGCCCACCGCCATCACTGTCACCCCCTGGGCTAAAGCCGCTTGAGCCGCAGACTGAAATGATGGTGTGATGGTGATGATGGGGAAGAGGATACAACAGATAATTTATCAATATGTGAAAAGTTTCTTTTGCGCAAAACCTCTATTATTCTTTTTGAATCTCACGATTAGATTGCAATGATACATACATTAGAGTCAAAAGCACAACACAAAACAAAGGTGCACGTATAGCCTACACACACACGCACGCACGCACGCACGCACGCACGCACGCACACGCACCACAACACACACACAACACACACACACACACACTTCAAACCGATTTTGTCGAAATTTCAAAGGCATTTTAAAGAAAGTTATGATTTATGTAAAGAACACGACGTTTATATCTATCATTTGATACTAAAACCCCACATTTAATCGAAAGTTTTGGACTTTTTGGCATTTTAAAAAGTCCATTGAAATATGTTGGTGAAACATTCACTTTTGTTTATAAATCAACTGTTTTGAAGACATAATATATACACAAAATTCTGACCATAAAAATATTTTGGGATCTACGAGAAAAATGATGTTTCACCTTTTCTAAATGTTGCTTTTTTCCTTTTACACACAGCAAACTCATATTTTGTGAGCGTTGTTCACAGGAATTCATTCGTTTCACGCTATGTGCTTTAACACTTTCTTTCGACATTTCATTAGCTTTTTCGTTATATAAGGGCTCATAATCATAATTACATAATTTTTCGAAATTTTGTACAATCGTTTTGCTAGAATTATGATGTTTTGAATGTGTTTGTTACTTCCAAAAAAAAAAAGAAGCGTATTCTTCATAATGTGTCGGTAAACGATTTTGATTGTCTGTTTGTTCTTTATGATTATGATTATTTTTGTGAAGCCAGTTTGAAAAAAAAAGCGGTAATCTTATTCTTTAATCCTCAATGAAGTTAATCTTGACTTGACTTGACTTCCTGTTGTCGTACCCTGGCTAAAAAGACTCCAGGGATCATCCGAACAGCCGAAGTACTTGAACACTATTATATAAACGCATCAGCTAGGGATGTGTGACCGTTTTTTGCGTGTGTGACCGTTTTTGATTACCCCGCCACGTGGGCAGCCACACTCCGACGTCGAGGGATTTGGGAGATTGATGGTGTTATGCTTGGAGCTTGTCACGACTGAAGACAATCCCAGCATAACTATGCGGAGAATAACAACATTTTGATGTAGCCTTGGTGTTCTAGCATATGTCAGTTAGTCTGACGCAGCCTTAAAGCCAAGGTGATTTCGACTTGACTTAATGTTAATCAAGAACTGACCTGAATGTGGGGGGCACTGCTGGAAGCCTTGTCGGTCAGCACAATCATGACCTTGGCACTGAGGGGTCTGGCCTGATGACCGAGAAAGCGTCATGCAGGACCGAGGTGACCGTCTGACCAATGTCCAGGGCAGTGAAGGGCACTTTGGCCTGGCCCAGGCCGCCGATCAGGCTCTGCAGCTGCAATGAGTGAGAGAGAGAGAGAAAGAAGAGAGGATGAGAGCGCTGAGGAATGAATGACGGAAGAAAGGATGAATGAAAGGAATAAATGAATACTTTTGTAGAACAGCTACAGTTGTAAATCTAGGTGACGACGGACACACACACACACCACACACACACACACACACACAGAAAGAGAGAGAGAAAAGAGAGAGAGAGAGAAGAGAGAGAGAGAGAGAGAGAGAGAGAGAGAGAGAGAGAGAGAGAGAGAGAGAGAGAGTATGGCATAACATGATTTCATAGGGTATGAAAGTATTATATGATTTAATGTGATGTGTATGATATGAATGGTATGATATGATGTGATGCGGTGTAATGTGATTTGTGCATTGGAGTGATATAACAAGAGTGATACTATATATTGTTTGAGGGGGATGGACGTGATGTGATGTGAAAAATGTGATCGATTTTTTTTTATATCGCATGATATGATTAGCACTTTGTGGATGATAGGGCATGATATCAATATAACTCAGGAAAGAAAGTACATGAAAAAAATTGTCTAAAACAGATGTTTGCAATAAATGCAATAGAAACCAAACAATATTGCACACGGAAATTTTTACGACAGAATACAAAAAGCTTCAATAACAGGGTTTCATCATCATGATTTCACTTCACGTCGTCGCCCTCCCCCTTTTCACCTCATCACTTTTCTCGTCGCGTCGTCATATCCATCATCACACCACACATCCAACATCACCTCACACACAACCGCCTGATATGCATTTTTTTTATCACTTTATAAAATTCAATGAATCCAAAAAAAAAAAAAAACAATAAAAAATAAAAGATAACAAGACACAAGCAAAAAACCCCATTACCACACCCACAGGAAAAAACAAAACATCCCTCAAATTAGATCGTGCTGTTCCTGACCGGGACCCCGTGACGTTTTTTCGCAAAAAAACCCCACAGCATGGGCAACACAAAGCAAAGCCCAAATACTCCTCCCAGAAAAACAAAAATATAAAAAAAAGGGTTTTGGGAAAAAAAAAAATTTTTTTTTTTGTCTTGGAAAAACCCCATCAGGCAGGTGATCAAGGCTTTTCGTGTTAAGGAAACCGAAATTTCCCGTCATCTATCCCCCTTTCCCCTTAGCAAGAAAACCTTTTACAGCCAAACTCCACCCCAAACGGGCCATCGCATGTTCAATGCAAACAGCAATAATGTAAAACGCAAAAAAAAAAAAAAAAAAGAGACTCTCCATTCCCCAAAAAAACACTCCAACGCCATGAAGACCCCAAACGTCAACCAGAAAAAACAAGAATAAGAACAAGAGCAACTACAACAACAGCTGCCATGTCAAAAAACAACAATAACATAAACCTCCCCCTTTAAAACAACACTTCAACATAACCCATTTCCAACGTTAAGGGCAGCAACTTGATCTTTCAAGGGCCCGCAACGGGAAAATTAACCCCCCCCTCAAAAAAGACAACAACCCCTTAAATTGTCATTAAAAAACATCAACAAACACTTACCAAAAACCGCCAAAATTACCAACACTCCAACCCCAAACCCAACACTTCATCCCCAAACGAGAAAACTTTTCAACCCCCAAAACAGTATCCCAGCCCCAAAGTAACATTTCACCCCCACCAAAACCAAAACAGCGCGACACCCCCAAATTTCCAAAACAACTTTCCCCAGCGACAGCAACTCTTCCACCCAACCCAAAGACAGCGACTCGAACCCCCATAAAAACCCTCTCCCCAGGATAATTAAACGAAAAAAGCCAATTATATCGTCTTAAAACATTTCCAGCTAGGACGCCCTACAACCCCCAGAAACAACTACTTGGAAGTCTTCGAACCCCTTTAACAACAACTACAAAGAAATTGCAAAATTTTTAAAACCCAAAAAACCCAACAAATAAAAACCCCAAATTACAAGTCATAAAACCCCGAAAAAAAAACAACCACTGTGCAAATTAAAAACAACTTCTACAATGCGAAAACAAGAGAGAGCGTACTTTTAAATTTACCTGGAAACGAGAACTCCTACAGGGTCCCGTCTTTTTTTTTTTTTTTTAAATTTTTAAAAAACAGTTCAGCCTCTGTACGCCTTTTCCCCACCACATTAACCCGCGCCACTTAAACTCCCATTCCCCCCCCCCCCCCCCCCCCCCCCCCCCCCCCCCCCCCCAGCTCCCCCGGCTTCCCTCCTTTTTCCGCATCCCGGCCCCCGTTTTGGCCCTAAAACCAACGGATATTTGGGCTTGAGGGACAAAAATCATCATGACACGCACTGGCCCGAGTTTACTCTGGGGTGGGGGTTAGTATTGGGCCCGTTGAGCCTAGGGACTGCCCCCTGATTAAGCCCCCCTTTTGAGACAGTCACTGCTCAATCGCGGGGCCAGCTGAGTGAGGGGGTGAGCATTGCCTCCCAAAGGGGGTTTACCCCCTCCCCCCCGATGACAGCCCCCCTGGGCCTTGCCCGCCAAAGAAGGGCCAACCCGTTTTTGGGAGGGGTTGGAGAGGGGAGAGAGGAGAAAAGAGGGGAGAGAAAGAGAGGGAGAGGGGAGAGAGAGAGAGAGAGGGGGAGGGGGGGGAGAAAGGGGAAATCAAAATGAGTTTGCCATGAGAGGGAGGACACGAACGGTCACAGAATTTGAGACCTTTTCTAAAAAGGCCATCCTGAAAAGGGTGAATTCTTTTTTTTCCCTTTTTCGTTCACCAGACAGGAACCCAACGGGCATTGACGAAGGCTGCTGGACGTCGGAGGCCCCTCCGGGGGTTTGGGAACCATACGTTTTTCCCCATCGGGTTTGGGCCCCAGGTCCTGCCCCAGCTTTTCATGGGTGGGACAGTCCTCCCGGGGAAGGGTTTTTCCACGGGAAAGGGGCCCTGTACTGCAGGGGAAACTTGAAGACCCCGAAAATGTGGAATTTGTGAACATTTTGGACGATGCTCACTTGGCCTAAAAAAAGGGGGGGGATTTCTGTTTCAGTTCGTTTGCAAAACTGCCCAAAAGGGCCCGTAGAAAAGTGGAGGGGAACATCAAAAAGTGAGATCCACCTTCCAGTGAAACGAAAACTTGGGGAAAGCCCTAACGTGGACGGCAGACAAATCTTTAAAGGGACAAAAGCTTTGCCCCTGTCCAGGAGCTTCCCTTTTCCCTTTCCCCATAAACTAAATCTACAAAAAAACAACAAAAAACAGCAACAAAAACACAACAGCGCACCCAACAACAACACCCAAAAAAAAAACAACACAAAGCGTCCATCCAACGTTAAAAACCGCTTTTTGGCTTTTGTACGGGTTTTGTGGGTCAACGTTTTTTTGGATCCCCAAAGGGGGCCGCTCGAACTTTTGGCCCCCCGAACTGATAGCCCAAGACCCGGATGTCACCGTTTGTGACATCGAAAGGGCTTCCATGACCTTGGGGCACGAACTGGCGCTGCGCGCAAAATCGTAGCTGATTTGGGGAGCGGCTAAGAGGAAGGCTAGGGCGACATGGGGAACCCTGTCACACACTGAGGGGAAAAAGAGAGGGGAGAGAGGAAAAGGGGAGAGAGATGTTTTGCGCCAGGCCCCACGGTTAAAAAAGGGGAAAAGGACATGCAAGCACTAATTAAAAAGCTAAAAACACACACCCCACACACACACACACACACACACAACGCTCGCCGGGGGCGCGCACGCCCAAAACCCCGCACACACCCCACGCACCACAAGCCCTTTCGCATACCCCATCAAACCCCCAAACCCCCACCGCCCAAAAAATCAAAAACTCTTTCACACCTGGAACATGACCAAAAGTTTTTCCCGGAAACGGGAAAAACCCGGCGGGAGAAACCGTCTTAAAACCCACTTCGGGAACCTCCCCCAAAAACCCCCCCAAAAACATTTACCAAAAACATCAAAAACCCCACACACAAAAAAAAAAAAAAAAAAACCCACCCAGGGAAAAAAAAAAGGCCAAAAAATAAAAACCAAAAACAACCCCCAACAACACCAACAACCAAAACCCCCCCCCACCCACCCAAAAAAACCCCCCAACCCCCAAGCACCCAAAACCAACCCCCAACCCCCACCCCCCCCAAACAACAAAAACCCACAGGGGGCCACACCCAAAACAACCCCACCAAACCCAAACCCACCCCCCACCCCCAAAATTTTCCCCCTTTTCCAATTTTTAAAACACAAAAACCACACAAAACAAAACCCCCAAACCCCAAAAACTTCACAAACCCCAAAAATAAAAAAAAAGAATAACCCCCCAAACAAACAAAAAAACCCCCACGGCCCCCCCCTTTTTCCCCCCCCGGCAAGAAAAAACACACCAAAAAAAAAGGCAGCAACCGGTTTTTTGCTTTGGGAAAATAAACTTTGGGGGGGAAAACCCAAAAACCCCCCCCCCCCCCCCCCCACCCCAACCACCCCAACCCCCCCCAAACCCCCCCCAAATTCCCCAAAGAAAGAAATGTTTTTTTTTTCCATTGTCCGCCCCATCCCCCCTTTTTTTTGCCTGAAGAAGCCCTAAAGGGGTAAAAAAACGCGTCGTGTTTTTTTGTTTTCGTTTGTCCCGTTGGGGGTTTCATAAACTTTTAAAATCTCCTTCACAACAGGCATTTGAGGGAAAAGGACGGTCGTCGCTGTGTTTCTTAGTTTATTTTAAGGGAAAAAAAGAAGGGCGGGCGGACAAAAAACTGATCATTGAGAGAAAACATCGCTGAGTGGACGAGCGGGCCCCACGTAGTCACTGAAGGGCGTTGACGGGCTCTCAACGCGGGCCCTCCTTAGGGGTTGCGAGTTCGAGTCCTGACTTTAACAAAGCGAGTGGATTTGTCTAAAGCCTTGTTAAAAAAAATGTCTCAGTGTCGGTATACGTTAGGGGGTTTCCCCCCTCGTCCCCCCTCACCGCCCATTCTCTTTGTAGGTTGACCCCGTTGGCTGAATACACGTGGGGTTGGGGCGGGGTCATGGATCTGATCTAACCGACGCCACCCCCCCCACCAACCAACACAACAACCCAAACAAACCGACAAACCCAACAAACCCAAATCTACCCCCCAACAACCCGTCACCAACCACCACTAACCAACCAGACAACAAAATAAACCCAACCAACAAAACGGATTTGCAACCCGCCAACCAACCAACCGATTTAAATAACCACCACGAAACCCAAATCAATGGGCCCAAACCAATGACCAACCATTCACCCTGCAAACCCGGAGAGAAACAAACGACCAGCCAACCACCCCACCGCCACCGCAACCACCCAAACCAACCCCAACAAGCAAACAGTAACCACCCGGGTGGCCGAGTAACCAAACAACCATTCAATCAAAGCAAACCCGCTACCAAGCAGCCATCCCACCCCCAACCCAAACCATCTAACTGCCAACAACCGCCAACAAAAATTTATCAAACCAAACACCAACCAGGAAGTAACAATAAAAAAACCGTCCAGTTGAAAATTGCCAGCTACCAAACCCCCCCCACCCCCCCATCCCAGTTCCCCCCACCAGCACCCCAAAAGCAGTTTCCCCCCCCCCAAAAACCCAACCCCCGCCCCTGATTTCCCACCCCCCTTCTACCCAAAGGGAAATTATCTACCCACCCAGCCCCCCCCACCCGCCCCCCGGTTCCCACCCCCTAGCTACCCAAAAGAAATTATCCATCCAATAAAAACCACCCCCCACCCACCACCCGCCACCCACCCAGCCACCCGCCCACGCGTGTTTCCCTGCTCACCGCCCAAGCAAAAAGAGAAACGGGCCAAAACCCGGAAATGCTGGGGGCGCTTGGGGTAGTTGTAGCAGTCACACGGATCGTAATGCGGGCAAGGGGGCCCTTTCTGCTCCACACTGAAAAGCAACGGACCCGGGCAATAAAGTCACTAGAAAGAAGGGTAGGACGGGTCAGGGCAACCGAGCGAATGCCTTTAAACCACACCCACAGACAGTCCCACCAAAGTAGTAGAACGGGAATGGGGGCAACCAAAAAGGTGAAACCCTTTTTGTCTGCCTTGTCTCTGGAACTTGTTAATTTTTTGTTTGTTTGTTGGTTATTCTTTTATTCTTTCTTTCTTCATTTACTTTTTTCATTCTTTTATTTTTTCTTTCATTCTTTTATTTTTCTTTCATTCTTTTTATTCTTTCTTTTATTCTTTTATTCTTTCTTTCATTCATTATTCTTTTTCATTCTTTTATTTTTCTTTTTTTTCATTTATTCTTTCTTTCTTCATTTATTCTTTCTTTCATTTTTTTTTCTTTCTTTTATTCATTTTTTTTTTTCTTTCTTTATTCTTTCTTTCATTCATTTTTCTTTTTTTTCTTCTTTTATTTTTTTCATTCATTATTCTTTTTTTATTCTTTTATTCTTTCTTTCTTCATTTATTCTTTTTTTATTCATTAATTCTTTTTTCATTCATTTATTCTTTCTTTATTATTTATTCTTTTTTTCTTTCATTTATTTTTTCTTTCATTCTTTTATTTTTTTTTTTTTATTCTTTATTCTTTTTTCTTCATTATTCTTTTTTTTATTCATTTTTTCTTTCTTTCTTCATTTTTCTTTCTTTATTATTTATTCTTTTTTCATTCATTATTTTTCTTTTTTTCATTTTTTCTTTTTTTCATTCGTTTTTCTTTTTTTTTTTTTTTTTTTTGTTTTTCGGCCCAACCTCTGCCTCCCTAAAGGGGCAGTGCCCCCACCCCGCTCATTCCCACTCCCGTCCACACCATACCCGGCCGGCCCCGCCGCACCCCGGCACCAGCAACCCCACGGGGGACAGTCAATGTCAATCGTCATGGGGAAACCCCACCGGAGGAAAACGCCTGCTGCCGAGTCACTTCGGTGGTGTTCAGTGGCCCCCTTTTTCTGATCAACATCGCGGACACCACCTACTAAGCCCCCTACTGGACAATAATTTGCTTACCGGAGCCAGCGTGAGTGGCTCTCCCTCCGGGGGGCGCCACCCGCCCCGCCAACGACAGACCCCCCATGGACTCCCGATACCGTAAACCCCGACTGAAGCAAACCACCCACGACCGGAGGGACATCGAAATGAGGTCACCATGAAGCAGGGCTTTAAGGGCCACGGAATTTGAGACAGTTTTTTTTTAATGCTTATCTAGTTTTTTGTTCATTCGTTCAGTCGTTCATTCATTCATTCTTTCACCATCCATTCTGTATTCATTCATTAGTATATTCATTCGTTCGTTCATCCGTTTATTTGTTCATTCAGTTGTTCTTTCGCGTTTTTTTCATACTTTCGTTCTTTCCTTCCCTTTCGTATTTCACATTCGTACAATCATTTTCCTCTTTTTTCGTTTGCTTTTCTCGCCGCTCGCTCGTTCGTTCGTTTGTTCGTCCTTCTTCATTTTTTAAATTTTCGATATCAGCCACCAGGTTTTCCTTTTTTCGTTCATTCAGTCAGCTTTTCTACCGCTTTCAATATATAAAACCAAACCAGGGGAAAAAAGGTTCCCGAAATCCCGAAAAACGACTAAGTCTTTATCAATTTTCTTTTTTTATACCTGTAAAACAGTGTAACGGCGGCCCCAACCAAAATCAAACGTTTTTTTCCAGGGGAATGCATGCTTTTCATTTTCCTTATCCTTTCTGTCATTCAACATCCACTTACCGCCTCCTGTTCATGTAGAAGATGTACGGGGTTTGCACCCAGACCGAGAACAACGGTTTCTGCAGGTTTTCCACTTGACACCCATCCAGTCGATCCCAATACGTCACGAATTGGCGTACTTCGCGAAAAAGCGGGGTGGGGCCGGGTGCGACGAAACAGGGCCTCGTTACCTGCACGTCCGAAGAGAGAGAGGGGGAGAGAGAGAGGAGAGAGGGGAGAGAGAGAGAGAGAGAGAGGAAAACAGAGACAAGACAGAGACAGAATGTTTTCTTCTTTTACAACTTTTAAAAAGTATGGTTAGTCGCCATTTTTCATACTTGCCGTTTCGATTCTACGAACTAGTATAAATAAACAAACGTATGCACCAAAAAAATGACTGACAAAAAAACAACAAAAACCAAACAAACAAAAAAGAGAAGAAGAGAGAGGGAAAAGGGGGAGAGAGAAGAGAGCCGAGACAGAGCAGAGACAAGACAGGGGGGAACAGAAAAGACAGAGGGGGAACAGAGGAAACAAGGGGAAAAGACAGAAAACTTCCCCCA
Organism: Conus ventricosus; assembly: GCA_018398815.1. NCBI lineage: Eukaryota > Metazoa > Mollusca > Gastropoda > Neogastropoda > Conidae > Conus > Conus ventricosus. The sequence continues at coordinate 12,867 of JAFLJL010005506.1, forward strand.
AATGGAGATGGGTGCCTTAATGGGGGATCAAAAAAGGTCATCACACAAAACTGCACTGCCTGCTATACAGGGAGGTCCCCAAGTATCAGCCTCGTCTCAGAAAAAAAAAAGAAAACGAACTTTTTTTTCATTTTAAAAACAGACCCGTTTAAAAGGGGGTTTAACAACGATATAAACAGACAAAGTGGATGACAATATCAATCCCTCACATGCTTAAAAACAGATAAAAAGCTGTAATTGTTTTACCAATTTATGAGGAAATTTAAAAAACAAGAAAAAAAAATGATGCACAAAAACCGAAATCAACAAGGGGAAATTTGTAATTTAAGAAACACAATTTCCCTTCTCCTACAGGCCTATCAAAACCACAAAATTTCTGACGATCTGACGTTTTTGTGAGCTAAAAATGAAGTTAATTTTAAACACCCGGATTTTATGACACTTTTTCTGGATTAGACGGTATCTAATCATCAAAAAAAAACAAACACACACACAGAACACACAATACACCCAACAAACACACACACACAACAACACACACACACACAAACACCCACAATCTGTACAACGCCATTTTTTTCCACGTTTAGTTCCCTTTTTAACAACTGGGCATAAACCCGACATTTTAAACCATCTTATTGTATCTATTGGGTAATCATTCAAAAAAGAACCCCTCCTGGGCCGTTTTTTCATTGGAAAAAAAAAATTTTCCCCCCCCCCCCCCATTCCTCTTCAAT
>JAFLJL010005507.1:0-33123 GCA_018398815.1 Conus ventricosus
TAGAGGGTGCTTGTACATATCGCAGAACGATTCACCCCCTATGTGTCATCTCACAAAAACCAACAAGAGGATGCCGTCAGCAGCACCGCTCTCGTTACACAAGAAGTGACTGACACTGGAAACTGTGAAAGGAAACCTAGGTTGTGGCTATATATGTGGATTGCTGTCAAAGTGATGGATTGAGGATGAAATTGAAATTGTGCCGTGTTCAAACATAATGTGTACGCGCGTGGAATACTTCGTATTACTCTAAATATTATCCTGCATGACTCGTATGAAATGATTTGAATAAAATAATTCCGACCAATGAACATGCATGACTTAACATTGTGATGCACAATACTAAATAATTATCATCAACATCTCTCCAGAAACAAAGGATGGCACAATCTTCTCTAACTAAAAATGGGTTTCAAGCACTGTTGTCAGTTTAATTTCAAGGGGCTTGCGAAATCTGCACTCTGGTTCCAAGTAGCCGGTGTATCTGCCGTCAGCACTCGGAAAGGTATCCTGATTTTCACGACAGCACATGATGGCAGCACTACCCGAATGTCCTTTTCAGGAGGCCCCACACAAATCGAGTCGGTTGCCGATATGCTGTGTATCGGTAGCAGCTGCCACAGACAAGACGGAGTAGTATTAGTACAACATTAGAAAATTGTAAATTATTGTTTCTATAAAAGCCAACCTACTAACCCAATTTTTAAAACTGATAAAACAGGAATCTTTTTTTTCTTTCCCCAAACAAACTGTGCTAGTTTGGATACAGGATTCTTACTGCCATTTTCTTGTGACAATGTTTGGTTTCTTGTCAATATACTGAATTTCATACAGTATGACTGGCAATTACAACAGTGGATCCCTTAAAGTAATAAGACTCTTTCCTGGATCCCTTAATGTAATAAGACTCTTCCCTTTTAAGGTGCGTTACTCTGAGATATATAACTGCTAATGCTATTTTCTGTAAAATTTCAAATTACCCTTCTTATATAGTTGTAAGACCCCTCCCTTATAAGAACGTTACACATAATTAAAAAATTAGTAGTTACTACATTAACCTTCTCCGTACTCCGTGGGTGTGAAATCACCAGACACGTGTTTTTTGCTCTGTAACTCTAGTAATTTGAAGCCACTTCCACTTAATTTCATGACTTTGTCCCTAATATATTATACTACATATCAACTGAAAATTATTTTGTTTTATACATAAACAAAGAAATAATTAAACAATTAATGTCCCAGTACGTCGTTGGGTGTGAGAACACCCATACTACCAAAGAATAAACCTGCACGCCGTACGCCGTGGGTGTGGGGCCACCCAACTTACAAAGCTTGCGCGCCACACGCTATGGATGTGACGTCACGCGTGCTTGCTACAGAGAGATAAGAGTCGCGTTGGGAAGAAATTCCTTGCGGCTTTCTTCTGAGCGGGGCACGTACTGCCAAGTGTGAGCAATGTACGTCATAATCAAAATGATGCAAAGTAACATTACGTATTTAAAAAAACAAACAAAAAACACGTTTGGCCTTGGTATGTTGCACATTCTTGGAAACGTCATACTGACAGAGGATCAAGTATTTCTGTTTTACCAATACACACACACACACGCGGGCCGTGCGCGTGTACTATATAGCATAGCTCATATTATATATATAGTGTGTGTGTGTGTGTGTGTGTGTGTCTTTCCATGCATGCACATACACACACACACTTTCCTCTCTCTGTTTCTCTTTCTCTCTCGCACAAACATGCAATAATGCTCACATGCACACACACAGATAAACGCACATTCATGCGGCCGCCTGTGCAGTATTCACTGAGAAAACAACAACAACGAACAACCGTTTGACGCAAGTAGCAAGACTCTCATCTCATAGAAGTCAAATTTGCATGACGTACGGCAAGGTCTTACATCCTCGAAAAAAAAACATGGGTTACTGTACACCCACGGCGTACGGCGAGGGGTTAGTTCCAACACAAAAACAATGGGTTACTGTACACCCACGGTGTACGGTGAGGGTTAGTTCCTACACAAAAACCATGGGTTACTGTACACCCACGGCGTACGGCGAGGGGTTAGTTCCTACACAAAAACCATGGGTTACTGTACACCCACGGCGTACGGCGAGGGGTTAGTTCCTACACAAAAACCATGGGTTACTGTACACCCACGGCGTACGCGAGGGGTTAGTTCCTACACAAAAACCATGGGTTACTGTACACCCACGGCGTATGGCGAGGGGCTAGCTCCTATACAAAACCCATGGGTTACTGTACACCCACGGCGTACGGCGAGGGGTTAGCTCCTATACAAAAACCATGGGTTACTGTACACCCACGGCGTACGGTGAGGGGTTAGCTCCTATACAAAAACCATGGGTTACTGTACACCCACGGCGTACGGCGAGGGGTTATTCCTTCTTAGAAAGCATGGGTTTCTGCACACCCACGAAGTTACAGCGCGCAAAATTTTAGGCGACGTACGGGAAAGGTTAAAGGGAGGAGGGTCCATTGTGTTTTTATGGGTCTTTTTTGAAAGTCTGATCAGATCAGATGTATTACATACCATTTTGGTATGCAGTGCTTCAGACTGTTTTCACACTTCATGGGACACATGTCCCATGTCTGCAGAAAGTAAGGAATCAATTTTCACAGTGATGAACGGGCTTGGGGGTGGCAGGCAGGTGTCTGTCTGCCTGCCACCCCCAAGCCCGTTCATCACTTGCTTCAATTTTTTTCCTCCCCAAAAATCCTTGCACCAGAGTGTTCACTCCACCAGCAGTTCTGTTACATTCAGAAACCAGATTTCCTAACGGGCCACCAGCCACAATGCATAATCTTTTCTTCATCTTTCCTCAGGGACAGGGGGGGGGCTAGGGGGCAGTCTTCAGGGTTCTTGTCAGAGGTGGGGGTTTCCGGCACCATCAAAAGGTGGTGTGTTTTTTTTCCCTATATATTTACAGGTTTTATGGCAGGGGGGGGGGGGGGGGGGGGGGGGGGTGTTCTGGGGCCTTTAAAAAAAAATTTACCCTTTTTTTTCTTCATATTTTTAGCTCGGAGTGTGTGTGTGTCTGTGTTCGTGTAACTGGAATCCTCCCCAAAGCCCATCCCCGGACTCTTTGTGTGTGTGTGTGTGTGTGTGTGTGTGTGTGACCGTGTGTGTGTGTACACATGTGAGAGAGAGTGAGATATTGACCAAGGGGGTAATAAACCATGTGACACACAAAATGTGCATTCCCACCAATCTCTTCGACATGCTAATACTGTTTTCCGCTGTTGCTGATGTTTAATCAACAGAAATATTTAATCTTGACTAGTAGTCTTGTAGTGGACCAGTGGTTGCCAGGTTACATGTCCATAGCAAAGCACTGGAATCTGATTTTTAAGGGAAATGGCTACTTCACATTCAATTTTTTTTTAGCGATGTTACTGATAATGACTGATAATAATGTTTGGCAAATTGTACTTATACATAACCTTACCCCCCCACCCCACCCCCCTTCTTGTTTTCTCGCTTCTTTCCAGTTTTTTCAATAAATTGCCTTTTTCAGTGTAGATACAGCTGTGTTTCAGCTACCTTTTCAGCTAAAATGTTGGTTGAATGATAATTCACAGCTTCAAAACTTCAATTTCTTCCACATACTCCCCCATTCCCATATAGAGCTGAGCCACTTCCCTGACAGTCTTGATACTAGTGCTCTTTCTGTGTCGCCCTCCGTTTCCCAGTATTAATCAAGATGAATTATCTTCTCCGTACAAGGACCAAATAAAACTGCAAATCTACGAAAGATGTAACTTGAACTCTCTATACTGAAAAGGGCAATTTTGAAAAAAAAAAAAAAGGGAAAGAAGCGAGAAATTGAAGTGGGGAGGCTCTTCTATACTTTTACCTAATGTTTTTAATTTATGTTAGGGCCACATAACCAGGTACTACTGACTGTCGGCCGCATAACCGGGCACTACTGACTGTCGCATGCAAACGTTTTGACATGCGTTTTTCACAAAATGTATGTGATTCATTGTATCGAAGTCGACAGTCCAAAGCTCTGGGTTCATGATTAATATTCTCTTGTTCAAGTTATTGGGAAAAATAAAACCTGCTCTTACTTGTTTTCATTTTGAATGTTTTTTCTGTACTGCTGGCGATACTGTGAGTATGCTGTCCTCAGCACATACACATCAAGGCACACAGTTTGGAACCCGGGATGTTGCGTGATTCATTTGCAGCCTGGTATTTCTGCCAGGACAGCTGCCATCTCCTCCACCTCTGCGCAGCACAGGCATTCCTTCAGCGTGCCCATACTGGAGCAGTTTCCACATTGACACCTGAAATTTAAAAATAAGGCTTAATTTTCACTGTTCCGTCTGGACGAACACAAAAAGTAAGGATAAATGACGCCACTTCACAAAGATCAGATGTACTAAGTGGTATACCTCAAGGCAGTATCCTAGGACCCATACTTTTCACTATATTCAAAAACGATCTTCCAGAATCTGTCCAAAGCAATTGTAAGATTTTTGCTGACACGAAACTATGGAAATTCTACCAATCATACAAAATACAAAGGGATGTATACTCATTACAAGAATGGTCTAATGAATGGAACTTACATTTCAACGTATCCAAATGTACTGTTATGCACTATGGTAAAACAAACCCAAATCATAAGTATAAAATGAAGGTAAATGGACAAGAAAATGAAATAAATGAGTGAGGAAGAAAAAGATCTTGGTGTTATTTTTTACCCACTACTTTCTTTCGATGTACATATCAATAAAATCATCAATAAAGCAAACCAAATGATAGGACTAATAAAGAGAACTTTCACATACTTGAATAAAGATATATTATTGAAATTGTATAAAAGTCTGGTACGACCGCACTTAGAATATGGAAATATCATATGGTATCCCTTGCTCAAAAGGCAGTCAAAGGCAGTTGAGAAAGTACAAAGAAGGGCTACAAAGCTACTACGGGAATGCAAAAGTATGAATTATGAACAACGGCTAAGATACTTACTTAAACTTACACTTATTAAAAGGTAGACATATCCGTGGTGATCTGATCGAAGTCTACAAAATATTTAATGATTTGGTGGATGTACAAATAAATAATTTTTTCAAATTATATACTGATAGTGTTACAAGGAAGCCAGATGGGAAAGTGTTACAAGGAAGCCAGATGGGAAAATCTTCATTGAACACTGTCAGACTAATAAACGCAAAATGGTTTTTGGAAAAAGAATAACACATCTTTGGAGTGATTTTACCAACTAACATCAAGTTTGCACAATCTACTAACTCATTTAAAAATCTCCTTGATGCAGATCATAAATTCACTAAATTGTTATTTGAATTTGATAATAAACCAATATGCGCATACGCAACAAACCAATTCAGAATACTAAACAATACATGGATGGGGATTCATGAAAGGCCGCGAGGCCTAGGCTACGTATATCAGCCTGTCCGCTTACTACTACCAGAGCATACTACATGGTAATGTAGTATGCTCTGCTACTACTACTACTACTACACAGTCCACACTGGGCCAAAGAAAGTTGCGCTAATCAAACGATGTGTCAACAAAGTCCTGATCAAGAGATAAGCACAAATCTCGCGGCCTATATATACGCTAATCAAGTATACTATACCATCTTCTACATGCTAACATACAAACTTGTACATCTGACTACTTTAATAATTATGCATTCTTACCAAGAACTTGAATTCAATCGATCTTCACGATCGCTGCTGGCAAGTACGGTCGAGTCAGTGTCGGCTGGATCCGTGGACTCATCTGCGTAAGGTTCGAATTGGTATGGCCTTACAAAGTCATCTGGTCCTTCAATAGATGCACTGTCGTTGGTATCTCACGCAGAAGGGTCGTAATCACTGCTTTCACATGACAAGCACAACTCGGCCATCTTACGCAGGTTACATGATGCTACGTCACAAGAAAGGGACGCTACTATAAATCTTTTTCGTGTTGTTATCGTTCTTGCTCAAAATTCCAGGTGCGAATTGCGAACTTCGGTGATCGATATCTCATGATCTGATGATCAACGAAATGTAAACTGGGTACTTTTGGGGTTACTGTATCCATAACTATCCAAAAGTGAAAGAATAATTCGTGTCTCTTGTAGTCCTTTAAGTGAAATATTATGCCTGACACAGATCCAATGGAGAAAAAATAACGGACGCATTGGCGTATAGTTCCTTCAAAACAATCCCCAAGTACCCATTTAGTTTCTTCCGTTGAATCTCTGAAGGATTCAGCGGTCTTTATCACGATTACATCTCTGTAATATTTGATAAAAGTGATGGTATAATTATTTTGACGTCATTCAAGTGTTCTGTAAGCCTAACTTGTATGTCATAACCTTAGTTTACGTCATGAACTCGGAATCTACGTTTGCTTGCCACAGCGTTTGTGCATCTCTGCGATTTGTTTTGTGTGAGTTTAAGAAAAGTTAGCGAACCACCCAGAGAACGTGGGCAAACGAGTCACAAGACAAAACACAACGCGTTTCGACCTCTCAGGTCTTCTTCAGGTGAGACATAAACGAATAAAACAACGAAAATTCACTTAGCTTTGATCGCTTCAGATCTACTTCACAGAGCTTCAGCGCAAGGAAGAAGCGTTGGTTTTATGACTCAACTGAGAAGACCTGAGATCGAACGCGTTTGTGTATTGTCTTGTGACTCGTTTGTTCACGTTTCTCTGGCGGTTCGCTAACATTTATTTAATATTTGTTTTAGATTTCCGCCTGCAGTCGTCTCGCATTGCAACTAGATGATTTAAGAGTTTTTGTTTTTTCTTTGCTTTATGGTAGCTGTTGGGATACAATTGATACAGCTGGGTCGCCAAATGTAAAACATTCATACAGAAGCAACACTTTCACAGAGCATGAGTTTTGTGAAACCCAAGTCTCATTTGTTAGTGACCTCTAGATTTCATCTGCGTTCTGTTTCCGTCTCAAGTAACTTACGGTGATACGATCAGTTGTAGTTAGTCACTATCGGTTGACGTAATTTCAAACAGTTTAGTTGCAAAGTGATGCGACTGCAGGGAAAATCAAACAAATTTGAAATGTTAGGTATAATGCGCCGCCAAAGAACGTGTTTTTTTTTCAAACTGTTTATGGAATTGATCAAATTCTAAGACGTGCACGCATTTTTTTGCTCAATTCATAACATAGACAGCAAAGCCGTTGAATTCTTCGAAGTTTACAGGGGCACTCTTTATAGCTTAGTTCTTTTTAAAAATGCATCAATCTCAAACACCAAAGAACTACAGACCTGGGTGGTAACCGTTAGTAATAGCTATTCTGGTAAACATCGGCTCATCGTCCTTGACTATAATGAACATAACCTACTAAATTTTCCGAAATATAGCACGTACTTTCCAGCGATACTCTATGAAAGTTGAAAACTGTTACAGGGCCGAAACAGCCGTTAGTAACGGTATAACGGTAACCTAAAACATCGGGCATCATCCGTAACTAAGTGAACAAACCTACTAATGGTTCACAAAGATCAGCAAGTAACTTTCTGCAATATTCCATACAGAAAAAACCAACGGTTTACAGGTCGTTACAGCCGTTATAAAAACAGCTATAAACGTAAACTAAACATCTGGCATTATTCGTGACCCATAATGAACATACCAGCTAATTTAACAAAGATCAGCCAAGTACTTGTGAGATATTCCATGAAGAAAAAAAGCGTTTACATGCCGTTACAGCCGTTAGTAACGGCTATAATCTCTCTAGAGTAAGCCAAAACCATTCGGGCATCATCCGGAACTAAAATGAACATACCACAAATTTTCTGAAAGATCAGCCAAGTACTTTTTGAGATATTCTATAAAGAAGAAAAAAAAATCCTTACAGGCCGTTACAAAGCCGTTAGTAAACGTCTAAAACGTAAACCTAACACTTCGGCCATCAATCCGTGACCCATGATAACATACCTACAAATTTTCGAAAGATCGGCCAAGTACTTATATGAATATTCCATAAAAAAGAAAAAGCGTTTTGCAGCCGTTACAGCGGTTAGTAAACGGTTGTAACGGTAAAACTAAAACATCGGCAGCATCCGTGTACCCATAATGAATATAACCTACAAAATTTTCAGAAAGATCGGCCAAGTAACTTTTTTTGAGATATTCCATAAAAGTAAAAGCCGTTACAACATGCTGTACAGCCGTAGTAACGCTTGTAAACGGGTAAACCTAAACATCGGGCATCACCGTGGACCCATAATGAACATACGCTGCTAATTTTCACCAAAGATCACCAAGTACTTTCTGAGATATGCCATGGAAAGAAAAAAACCGGTTTACAGCCATAGTAACGGTATAACGGCAAACTTACACAATCTGGCATCATCCTTGACCCATAGTGAACATACCTACAATTTTTTCAGAAAGATCGGCCTAGTAATTTTGACTGGAGCGAGTGGGAACTACATTTTGACCACACACACACACACACACACATCACCACACACACACACACCACCACACACACACAACTCTATGCAACAAAACACGCCAGCCCAACACACACACACACACTCACAGCATTTCTTTCGTTCTATTTCGAATGTACTCCCTGTTTCTTTAGAACTGGGAGTACAAAAACGACATCACGTATTTTGGACGTCGCTGATTCAACGTATCGCGCGACGAAATCCCCCCCCCTTTTTGTACTCCCAGTACTTATAGAACAGGAGTAGCTTTAGAATGGGAACGAAGAAATGCGTGTGGTCTGTCTCTCGTCCGTCCGTGGTCAAAATGTGTTTCCACTCGCTCCAGACAAAACTACTGGGCCTGAAATCCTTCTGAAAAATTGTAGGTATGTTCATTATGGGCCACGGTTGATCCCGATGTTATAGTTTACCGCTATAGCCGTTACAAAACGCTTGTAACGGCTTGTAACGGAATTTTCTTCTTTATAGAATAGTATCAAAAGTACTTGGGCCGACCTTTGTAAAATTGAGCAGGTACGTTCATTATGGATCAGCTGATGATGCCCGATGTTTTAATTTACCCCTTTATTAGCCGTTACTAACGGCTGTAAAAGGCCTGTAAGTTATTCTTCTTTATGGAATATTCAGAAAGTACGTGGCCATCTTTCAGAAAATTTGGAGGTATGTTCATTATGGGTCACGAATAATCCCGAGTTTTAGTTTTACCGTTAGAGTCCGTTACAAACGGCTGAAAAGGGGTTTTTTCTTCTTTATAGAATATCTCAAAACGTACTTGGCCAATCTTTCTGAAAAATGTGTAGGTATGTTCATTAATGGTCACGGATGATGCCGATGTTTTAATTTACCCCAGTTTATAGTCCGTTTCTAATGGGCTGTAACGGTCCTGTAACGTTTTTTCTTCTTATGGAATGTCCCTCAGAAAGTGCTTGGCCGATCTTTCTTAAAATGTGTAGGTGGTAAATCATTATGGGTCACGAAAATGCCCGATGTTTTGAGTTTTCCGTTAGAGCCGTTACTAACGTGCTGTAACGGCCTTTAACGGTTTTTTCTTTCTTATGGAATATCTCAGAAAGTACTTGGCGATCTTTGTAAAAATGAGCATGTACGTTTATTATGGTCACGGATGATGCCCGATGTTTTTAGTTTACTCCGTTATATCTGAGCCGTTACTAACGGCTGTATCGGTTTTTTCTTCTTCATGGAATATCTCAGAAAGTACTCGGCCCGATCTTTGTGAAAATTAGCAGGTTATATTGATTAGGGGTTCACGATGATGCCTGATGATTTAGTTTAACGTTACTAACCGGCTGAAACGGCCTGTAACGTTTTTTCTTCTTTAGGGATTATCTCAGTAAAGTACTTGGCCGACCTTTATGACAATTAGCAGGTATATTCATTATGGGCGCAGAAGATGCCCGATTGTTTTAGTTTATACCTCCCGTTATAAACCGTTACTAACGTCTGTAACGGCCTGTAATAACGGTTTTTCTTCTTATGGAATATCCAGAAAGTACGTTGCCGATATTTCTGAAATATTTGTAGGTATGTTTCATTAATGGTCACGGATGATGTCCAGTTTTAATTTACCACCCCGTTATAGCCGTTTACTGAATGGCTGTAACGGCCTGTAACGACCTTTTATTCTTTATGAATATCTCAAACGTTCGTGGCCGATCTTTCTGAAATTTGTAGGTAGTTTTCTTAATGGTCACGATTTTAAGTTTTACCGGGTATAGCCGTTACTAACTGCCCATAATGGTTTTCATCTTTTTGATGGAAAATCTCAGAAAGTTCTTGGCCGATATTTCAGAAGAAACGGCGATTTGGTAAGTATGTTCATTATAGTCACAGATGATGGCTCTTGTTTACCCAGAATAGTCATTACTAACGGTTTCAGACACCCGAGACGGGTTTTTTTTTAACTCCTTTATGGAATATATCACGCGTATTCTGGATAAACTGGAGTACGTTTATATGCTTGCATCTTGTTTCAGTTACTGTATGCACGGCACACGGCCCATGCTAAGAACACTTTGGCTATATTATTTCTTCCCGTGATTTTCAGGGCTGGGGGGGGGGGGGGGGGGGGGGGGGTGGGGGTGGGGGGAGGGGGGGGGGGACAAAAAACAAGCAACAAACTAAAACAACAACACAACCACAAAAAGAGAGATGGGGGGGGGGGGGGGGGGAGGGTGGGGGGTATCGAAGCTGATACTGCAGATGCAAACAGAAGTGACTAGAAGTAATTTCCAGCTGCTTCCATATGATGGCCGAAGTCTGTCAACGGAATATGACAACTGGACCCCTTCTGTCTCAAAATTTGCTTGAATCTATTTCATGATTTTCTGTGTTCAATTTGTAAAGGGTGTGGTTTTTTCCCCGCCGATTTGGGTATTTTAAAGGATGAAAACCATAAACTTTGCACTTTGCACTGATGAATGTTTGTTTTCTTCAGATGTGTGTTTGTTATTGTCTTCAGATTTTTCCTGGGCTTAACTCCAGGACACTGCCAGTACCGATGTTGTAGTCTCTACTGCCCAGCATTTTGAATCTGTCTTTGTTTTTCGAACTGATGTTTTGGTTCAATGAAGCAACAACACTAAAAATTCTTTCCTGTCGTATCACACCAGAACGAACGTATCATTGGTGGCAGGGGGTGACGGAACGAGCCCCAAACAGCCATTGGTGGCCAAAAAACAATACTCACGGCTAAAGGGGAGGGCAGGAAGCGTATAAGAGAAGGCGAGTATTTGAAGTGTGTCATCTTTTCCTTTTTTTTCAACCAGGACCCCGCATCCGCCTATTTTTCTTCCTTTAATCCTCTCACTTCTCTCTCTCTCTCTCTCTCTTCTCTCCCCTCCTCTCCCCCTCCCCTCTCTCTCTCTTTTCTCTCTCTGTGTCACACACCACACACACCACACACACACACACACACACACAAAACACACACACACACACACACACACACACACACACCACGCAAAGCTTGCGCGCATGAGCATACTGGGGGCATGAACAAGTAATGGACCTACATGTAATTACATCGTCTCGTCTAAAACGGGGTCGCTGGGCGCTTACATCGTTATCAGCATGACGTTTCACTACAGAGGCGAAGCGGCGAGAGTTCTGGCTTGATTGACAAGAGGCAACGGTTCACAGCTCACCAAGCAGCGAATGGGCTAGGTAAAGTCGACAGTTCGCTTGGGCTGTCTTGGGGTTCTCTCGCATGCGAGAGACAAATGGCTGATATCGTGACGTCCAATGAATGGTGCACGAAAAGAAGTAACTGTCTGTGGCGAGTATATAAAAAGGACCAGACCGCTCACCCTTCAACAGCAAAAACAGCTTGAAGAAGTCGTCATTGTAACCTTCCCAAAATCGTAGTTGATTTTGGTAAGTTAAGCTAGTCTATTTGGTTGTTTTGGGTAGAAAGTCAAAATTGTAGATCGAAATTATTAAGATTGTTAATGATCATTTTTTATTAATTCATTATAGGCAGTTTAGGATATTTTGTTATTGTTCTTATTAAGGGTGGTAAATAAGAATACTAGGAAAACAAATGTAAACGGAAAGTGATGATAAACCGAAGAAAGAACAACTTCCGTTAGGGCACACCACACAATGTAGAATTGGACCAACGTGGAGGGCTCTCTGCAGAGGACTAAAATTCAGTGTCTGCTGCCCTTTCACGTTGTTCATGATCCCAACTGCATTTTCTTTTCATTATCTTTTAAGTGTAGCCAGCAGTTTGCAATTGAAAATATTGTGTATTAGTACTTGACGTGTTTACATTGTGCTAAAAAGAAAGAAGTAATAAAAGGAAATAAAATATAGTAAAATTTCAAAATCTGTGTTCAGCTGACCAACATCATACTCTGATTGTATAAAAAACATCCTTGTAAGACTGCAACTTCCTAAAAAATTCTGTTCTTCCAGTCCTCTGGAACCCCATCCCCAAATCTGAACTCAATACTGGTGGACTCACACTCAGACGCAGTGTGAGCATGTACAAAAACATTGGGTTCAGAAATATCAGTTTCTTCAGCACCAAGAGAAGAAACAATATCATCAAGTATATATTCACAATCATACATAAAAATGTCACCAACAACCTGCTTCTTCTTCAAAAACAATATCCTCATCAGATACATTACGAATACAGATCTTTGCATTCTGTAGCGAGTGGGCAGCGATTGTGCATGTAGTAGTTGTGGACGGTGTCGCAACCAAGTGTCTGATAGACAGTGGTTCACAAGTGTCAATTATGTCAGAGTCTTTTTACAAAGGATAAACTGTCTTATTTGCCTCCTAGAGGCGTTAGACTCTTTACAGTCACTGGTGCATGGGGACAAACTTTTCCTATTTGGCTATGTGGGGGGCCCGGGTTTGTGAATTTGTATGCCTGGTTGATGTTGTTGGTGTGAAAGGAATGAAATTCATTGTTCTTGTATGTCCTGATACCCTACTGCATTCAAAGCAAGTCCCTATCATAGTGGGCACAAACATGTCTCCGATTGTATGCTGATGTGTGCAAGGGAGAAAGGAGGTACAGATTTTGCATCTACCTTTTCATAAGGCAGAGGTTTTGTTTGCCTACAATGATCTGCACAAGGTGATGATGGTTCTTGGGTTCGACTCATTTAGTCGGGAGCAAATGAGGTCATCTCCCCGCAGGGGAAGTGATTGAAGTGCGTTGCTGATCGCAATGTCATGTACCTGGTTACACGGACCATCAGTATTAATTTCAGGAACCCATCAGGCAACAACTACCAGAAGGTTTAGAAGTGGTAGCAAGCACGAATCGCTGCCCACTTCCGCTACAGAATGCAAAGATCTGTATACGTATGTATCTGATGAGAGATTGTTATGAAGAAGAAGCAGGTTGTTGGTGACATTTTTATGTATGTTGTGATATATACTTGATGATAATGTTTTCTTCTCGTTGTTGCTGAAGAAACTGATATTTTCTGACCCAATGTTTTTTGTACATGCTTCACAGCTTGCGTCTGAGTGTGAGTCCACCAGTATTGAGTTCATTTGGGGAAGGGTTCCAGAGGGAACTGAAGAAAACAGATTTTTAGGGAAGTTGCAGTCTTACAAGATGTTTTTATAACAATCAGAGTATGATGTTGTCAGCTGAAACACAGATTTTGAGTTTGACATAGATGTTGAGCCTGGCCTAGAAAGATACAGAGAGCTAGACCCCATCTCCCAAAAAGATTTGAAGACCTAACGAGTCCATCAAGGGCTGTTGGATGCAAAGATAATTCGCGCCGTCTCACTCACCGTACGCGTCTCCCAATAGTCCCTTGTGCCAAAGAAAAACTGGTGCATTACGAATGTGTTGTTGTGACTATCGCATGTTGAATGCAAGGACCATTTCGTGATGCATACGTTTTTGCCAAAGGTAGAAGACTTATTGCTGACATTGATGGTGCAAAGTACTTTGCTAGTATGGACTTGTGTAAGGCCTATTATCAGGTACCCATGTCAGAAAAAGAAGCAAACTCTTCTGCATTCACCCCACAGTCTTTGAAACTTTTGATGTGGGCCAGGTTAGCACAGGGACTACGAACCTCCTGCGTGTTTTCAAAACGTCACATGGAGACTGTGTTCCGGGATATGAACTTAGTGGAAACAGATAATATTTCTTGATGACCTTCTGGTTCATGGAAAGAACACTATGTCATATCCATGATGTGCATGAATTTGGTAAGAATGAATGTTTGTAGAAGAGATTCCCGGGAAGGGGGGAACTTGTTTACGTTACTAAGCAAGTATTGGCAGAAACAAGGCTGAATAAAGTACCACAGGTATGGAAACAAATCCGTGGATAATGCTGTAGGTCGGGTGTCATCCAAGCAAGATAAAGATACATAACAATGGCGCGAGGATGAACTTGTATCGGATAGCCTAATGCTTTTTGAAGCGGTAGGCCACAGCAGGAAAAGAGGTCTTGAATGGCGATCCTGGATGGAGGAATTTGAGGTGTATGCTGATAGCGTGGGACTCTTTATCATGCAGATATTTACACCAACAAGCTGCAAAAGACGTGCCCTTTTAGCTGTATATAGCTAGGGAAGGAGGTGCGCAACAACTTCAAACAGCTACCTAACACTGGAGGGGCCAACAGAGTACAAAAAAAGCTGTGATGCTTCTGAATGCACATTTTCATTCGTAAAAAAAAAACGGAAACTCCACTTTCCTCAGACATCAGTTCAGACTCATCACACAGTCAAAGACGAAACCGTGGGCCAATAATTATGAGGCGATGGTAAAAGCAGGCAGTAAGGGTGCGAGTTCGATGAGGCCGAAAGAGCAAATAAAGATCAGTGATTGCAATTGCTCACCGACAAACTGCGCTGCAGCTCCATGGAGAAGGAGACAACCTTACTCTCTCAGCAAAGTTCTGAATGAAGCAACGCTTTGAAGCCTCACAGAACAGTGCCAATGCTGTTAAAGTGGGGTGGGAACGGACAGGAGGGCAACACGTCTCCTGAGTGAATCACCGGAGGGAATCATGAGGCAGGCTCAGAAGCGTTCACAGAGAGGAGAGTGCTAACCGGTGTGGCAGCAGAGAGCGACTATTGGGAGGCAAGTGCAAACTGGTCCAGGCCAGAGGCAAGACGAGCAAGGCAATGCGACGAGCGGACGCACTTCGAGCAAAATGCCGCAACACAACAAAAGAAGAGAGATAGGGAAAACTGTCCCAGAGAAAAAAGACAGCCAAACACAAGGCGAGACATTTGCAGAGGCCGAAACAGATATGAGAGCGGAAAGACGCGAAGATTACGTTTTCATGAATAAGACCCCACACAGAAATCGTCATACCATGGATACCGTCAACGTGGGAGGGGCGTGGGAAATAGACATAGTCCGTGGACCTCTGGGAGTGATGTCAACATCATTGATGAGACCTTATGGCAGAGCCTCAAGATAAGGAAAATCCAGTGCATCGACCAGAGACGAGCTACTTCGGAGAAGAAAAAGCTGATACCCATAACGGAGTGAGGAATCCCTGTCAGTGATCGGTGGATTTACAGCATAATCAAAGCTGGGGGAGGCCATAGCACCAAAGGCGAAGTTCATCGTGATTTAACAGAGTGTTTAACCCTTGTCAGCATAGACACAGCCCGAGCCCTTGAAGTTTTTAAAGATAGGACTCGACGTGAATTCAGGAGAAGACGTCAGAAGCGGTTCGTAGAAGTAGGAAGGAAGAAAGAACATATTCGGCAAGTTCGAA
Organism: Conus ventricosus; assembly: GCA_018398815.1. NCBI lineage: Eukaryota > Metazoa > Mollusca > Gastropoda > Neogastropoda > Conidae > Conus > Conus ventricosus. Next base: position 15,741 of record JAFLJL010005507.1, read on the forward strand.
GGCCGTTGTTCTCAGGATTTCGGAAAGCTGAAGACCGACAAGTATGAAGCTCACTGTGGATCCCAAGATCAACCCGTTGCACAGCCAGTACGACGACCAAACCGTTTGGTCTGCGAGAGAAGGTCGAAGCGAGATCAAAGGAGCTGGAGGAAAAGGACATCATCGAGGCTGTTGCGAAACCGACTCCATGGGTTAGCCCGATTGTCATAGTCCCCAAACCCAACAATGACATTCGCGTGACTGTCGACATGCGCCGGGTGAAATGAGGCAGTCCGTTCGAGAGCGCCACCCGATTCCTACGGTGATGAGCTGCTACTGGACATTCCAGAAATGGCAAGGCTGTTCTCAAAACTGGACTTGAAGTTGGGATACCACCAGATAGAACTGCATCCAGATTCCATGGACATCACCACGTTTCGTGATGCATTGGTGGGCTGTTTCAGATACAAGCGCTTGTGATGGGATAAATGCTGCGCCTGGAAATCTAACCAGCACGAGATTCAACGAGTGCTGCAGGTCATCCCGGGTGTCGCCAATCTCTTGCGTTGACATCATCGGCACGGGCGGGACAAGAAACAGCTTGATGATAGGCTCCCCTCCAGGTGCCTGAAACGTCTCCAGGATGCAGGCCTGAGAACGCTGACAGAGAAAAGTGCAGATGAGGAAAACAGAAATACGAGTCCATGGGGCACCGACTGACAACCAACGCATCAATCCAACTGACTCAAAGGGTGGAGGCGGTGAAGGAAAGCACGTGAACGCTGATACGGTCAGTGAGGTTCAGAGCTTCCTGGGAAAGGTGAATTTCTGACGCACGCTTCATACCCACTTCGCAACATTGAACAGAGCCCACGCGACGACTGACACGAAAGAATCAACCATTTGTGTTTGGCCAGGAACAGAAGGCGTCATTTCATCACTGAAAGACCTTTGGCCAGTGCCCACACCCTGGGGTACTACGACCTTAAGGCGAAGACGCAGATCATACGACGCATCGCCAGTTGGAGTGGCTGGCATCCTCGAGAAGAAGCATGCAGATGGGCCCGCCGTGTGATCAGCTATGCCAGTCGGGATCCTGTACCGATGTGGAGAGACGATACTCACAGACTAGAAGGAGGCCCTCGCCATCGGTGTGGCAAGTGAGAAATTTCATCCATATATCTACGGACTGAAGTTCGACAATCTCACTGACCACAAACTACAATCCAGACCATCTACGGACCTCCGCTCGTAAGCCTCGAGTGCGGCTCATTGAGCGTGGGTCCTCCGACTACAGGCCGTACTCATTCAACGTGCAACATCCGGGAAAGAAAATATCGTCAGACTCAACTCCTCCAGACTGCGTGCACAGGACTACCGCACCATGTGGCTCAGAGCTGGTTGAAGAAGCAGAGACACAATGTGCGCTTTGTTGCTGCTAACGCCACGCCAAATGCCAGTGACAGCTGAAGAGAAGGAGCAGGCAGCAAGCGACACGACGAACTGAAAATGGGTGAGACCAGAGCAATTGAGTCGGGACAATGGGCAGAATTGTGACAAGCTGTATGTTCTGTGATGCCCCCCGAGATGTTACCATTGGGGAAACTTGTGCTGAGAGTAATTCCCGTATCGTCGTCCCCTAAGAGGCTGAGACCAAGAGTGCTGGCCATGCAACATAAGGTCATCGTGGGAATTGTGGAACGAAGCAGAACCTGAGGACAAAGGTGAGTGGCCCCCGTGAATGGAGAAAGAACTGAAAAGTACTGCAAACCCTGCCATGGTTGCCAGCTGGTCAGCCGACCCAACCCACCAGAGGCCATGAGAAGCAGCAAACACCCATCAGGACCGTGGGGAGGAACATTGCGATAGACTTTCTGGACCACTGCCTTCAGTGACACTCCAGGTTTTTATAGTCATTGACTACTAACAGTCGGTACTAAGAAGTAGCCATCATGATGTCCACAACAGCTGAGAAAACATGGAGGAGCTGAAGACCATAATTGCCAGACACAACGGCCCTACCCCACACGATCATTCTGACATGGGCCAATGTTCATTTCAGAGACGTTTGCAGGGTACCTGAAGGATAATGGGGCAGAACATATATCAAGGTGACGCTCCAAGAGGCCCCAGGCAAACGGAGAAGTGGAACGCCAGAACCAGTCACTCCTGAAGAGAATGAGATCGCCCATGCAGCAAAAAAGAGCTGCAAGATGAAGTGCTAGACGTACATCTCTGCCTACCGTGCAACACCACATCCATCGACAGGGGCCGCAGTCCTGCAGAGTTTGTGCTGTTCAATCGACAGATCCGAACAAAGCTGCCACAGCTGAAGCTGTTCTCCCAACTGGGACCGAAAGAAGTGAGAGACCGGTGACGCTGAGAAGAAGGACTCTGCGAAGCTGTACGCAGACGCCAAGAGAGGAGCAAAGGAGAGTGACATTCTTCCGGGCGACACAGTGTTGTTGCGACGGGAGACATCAGGGGAAGCTGACACAAAAATACCATTTCATCCAAACCAGGCGAGGTGACGGCGAGAGCAGGGAGCAAGATCACGGGTGCAGACCCCCGAATGGTGCAGTCCTATACAGCCGAAATTCATCGCACGGTGAAGAAATACCTGGGGGAGAAAACAGCATCACGGAAGACCAACCCTCCCGCAGAATGTGACGTACTCCTGCTCCAGATGCCAGACCCTGCCCCAGACCCTCCCGATGGGGCTGTACGACTGTCAGGAAGATTCGACGCAAGCGCGCCGTGACATCTTCAAGACTATGTATGGCGGTGGTTCTTAACCAAAGACCACCAGAAGAGCTGTACTTTGAGGCGCAGGAAGAATGCTTTTGATTTTTTTTTTTTCTTTTTCTTCTTAAAGAAAAGTGTATTTTTCTCAGAGTGTGAGTGGGCCCGTGTCTGTTGGGGTAGCACGTCCTGCAATTTTTTTTTAACAGTGGTTTGGGGAAAAAAAAAAAAAAAAAAAGTGTGGATTTTCAAAATTTTATTTTTCTCAAGAGTGGTGAGTTGCCCCGTGTTCCTGTTAGCACTCTGCAATTTTTTTGTGTGTGTGTGTGTGGTTCTTTCAGTATGCATACAAATGGTAAAGAAAGTCAGTGATGTCACAAGAAATTTTGTTTCACCCACAGTGTTTTCGTTTTGAAGTACCTATCTGAATAACACTGGGTGGCGGTTCTCTGTACATTTTGTGCTAATTCCAAAGAGCTAATTTTTTTTTTTCGTTTCTCTGCATAATGTGGGTGCTTCAAACCAAGTTCAACTTCAAGGAGTCCCATTGCAGAAATCTGCCACTGCATTTTATGGATTAACCTCAATGATAATTGATATTTTTATAGTTCATGTGTCAATTTCATAAGCGATATGCTCTCATATGGGCTACAAGCCATTTTATTTTTATGCTGTTTTTTTTTTCTAGAACGAAAATTCTCCTACCATCACCAGTTTGTCAGGCATCAGGTCTCTGGATGCTGCCTGAGAGTTTTCCCTGGGAAGTTCAAATTCATACTAGATAAGACTTGGTAGCCGGGCCGGGGACCCCTCAAGACTCCAGATGAGTGTTATGAATGTTTTGTTAACAGGTGCATTTCAGTGTTTTTTCTGTGTATTCTGATTTTTTAAAACCGAATGGGTGTCATGATAATGTTTATGTTGATTATTTGAAAGTATGTTGTTTAGAAATGTTTTTGTGTTGCCTTACATCTATGCGATGTGATAGACAATACATGCAAGTGAAGCTGTTTTATTTTAGGTTGCAAAGTGTTTTGAGAAAAAAAACAAAAAGAAAAAAGAAAAGGACACAGAAACAAAAGAAAAGTATTTTTAGTGCACAGTATTAGTAGACCTGTATATATAGTTAAATTAAAAGGTTATAAATGGAAAAAGTATATAGAAGTAATGTAAAAGAACACCATTGTTTGAATGTAGAAGTTTGAGTATTTAGTTAGGTTTCAAGTTTTTGTATTTAATGTTGAGAGCATATTTTCAACAAGGGGAGAGAGTCATATCCATGATTGTGCATTGATTTCGGTAAGAATGAATGTTGTAGAAGATTCCGGAAGGGGGACTTCGGGTAAGCAAGATGGCGAGATACAGGCTGAATAAAGTCCACAGGTAGGGAAACAAATCCGTGTGATTATCCTGTAGTCGGGTGTCATCCAAGCAAGATAAAGATACATAAAAACTAGGTGAGTTGGAAGAGAGAACACTGAAAGTACTTGGACGTTTGAGACAGTTCATCTGAATTTAAACCCCCAAATAAGTGTGTTTTGGAGCCACTGAGATAAAACATCTGGGGTACATAATCTCTGAAGGGTGTCTTCGTCCAGATCCTGACAAAGTGTCTGCTGTAACAAATGGCCTAAACCTGAACTGTAAAGGATGTCAAGCGCATTGTAGGGTTTCAAATTTTTATAGGCGTTTCATTCCCAACTTTTCCTTGATGATAAAGCCTCTCAATGAGTTGACAGTTGGTATGCACCCCAACGAACAAACAAATCAACTCCCAAAAGAAGAAAAAATTGAAGGATTCAGTTTTTTACATTGTCATCTGATATTACTCGCTTTTTGGGGTGGAACACAGGACCAGGCATTTTGAAAGTGTGAAAGCAGCTTTGACCATGATCTTGTTTTGGGTCTTCGGGACAAGACAAAGACGTTTTACTTACACTGTGATGCAAGTGGGTATGGTCTGGAGCAGTTTTGTATCAGGAACGGGGAGGGTGTGATGAGGGTAATTTCATATGCCTAGTAGAGGTTAAACAAATCTGAACAAACTACCCTACTCACAAGCGTGAGTTCCTACCACTAAAAATGGGCCATGACAGATAAATTTCATGACTATTTGTATGGAAGTCGTGTGGGTAGTGTGACCGACAATAACCCATTGTGCTATTTTTCTAAAAATGCAAAGTTGGATGCCACAAGTCATCGGGGGCTAACATCTCTTTCATTGTATAAATTTTGAACTCAGGTATAAGAAAGGAACTAGTCATATTGATCCGACAGTTTGTCGCGAATACTCGGGGAGCAGCAGAGGAAGACACGAGTATCAAAAGTCAATGGAGAAAATCTCTTTTCTAGTTGAAAAGGCTAAGGCTTTAAAAGGGAGATGCAGAAAGAGAAGTTGATATTATTTTCAGTGAATTCTGAGTCTGTGCAGGCTGTTTTGAATGCCCATTGTTGTCAAGAAATCATTTTCATTGTGATCGTCGAACTGTTGAAGAACAGCGGGATATTATGGATTGCAATCAGGTCCCAGTTAGTGATGATTTTATGCCAGCAGTTGAACAACTTGTGAAAGACCCTTCTTTGATTTCTGAGGATATGTTTGAACCTGATTTTGGTGAACTATCAGCTTTTTCACAATCTGATTGGAGGAAATTTCAACTGGCTGACGAAGATTGAAAGTTGTCATAGAGAAATAGAACACAGGAAGAGTTGATTGCAGCTGAGTTAGATGATCATGAACTGAGAGCGTTTGCACGAGAGCAAAGCAAACTTGAGATGAAGGTGGGTCCTGCACCGAAGAGTGGCAAATGAAGGTGAAGCTGTTAGGTGGCAGTTGGTTCTTCCAGTGTCACACAGGAAGGAAGCTCTCAAAGGAGTGCTGAAGTTTTATTCCACATTCATTTTGACAATGCCATGAGTCAACTAAGGATGAATTTTTCGGCCATTCATGGGTAGAGATTTGGAGAGGAAGATCAAAAGGTGTATGAGATCATAAAACGTGGGGCTGCGCCACAGAAAGCCCCAATGAACAGCATTGTTACAACTTTCCCTTTGGGAAATTTGCTGTCCATAGTTTATTTGACCATAGAAACAGGGGTAAGAAACAAAGTGTATTAGTAGTTGTTGACACTTCACAAAATTTGGAGCTGCATATTGTACAAAGGACCAAACTGCCAAAAAACAGTCGTCAGAACACTCTGGAAGGAGTTTTTCAGGGTATATGGATTCCCAAAGAAAATTCTTTCTGATCAGGGTCGGGATTTCGAGTCAGAAAATATACATGAGTTGTGCAAAATGGCGGGCATTCAGAAGATCAGGACCACTCCGTATCATCCATGTTCAAATCTGTGGAGGTGGAACAGAACTCTGTTAAACATGTTACGCATTTGGAAGAAGAGAAGAAGGTTGAGTGGAAGAAGTGTTGCCTTGTGTAGTGCATGCATACAACTGTTTTTCACCATCAGAGCACAGGGTTCAGCTCATACTTCTTATTTTTTGGTCGTCATCCAAGACTACCCCTTGAATGCATTTGGGGTTGATCTAAACCAAGGGGAGAAGAAGGGCTTTAAAACAACATGTGCGAGGTCTCAGGAGCAACTAAAAAATGCCTATGAGAAAGCAGAAGAGAACCCTGCAAAAATGGCAAAGAAGAATAAACCAGGTATGATGTCTCAGCTCATGCCGCGAAATTTGAACTTGGTGATCGAGTGCTTGTTAGAAAGCTAGGACATCGGTTGGACTCAAAGCTGTCAGATAAGTTGGAGAAAGATTTTTATGTTATCACTGCCAGGATCCAGATTTGCCAGTCTATACATGCAGAAGGAGAGTGCGGAGAGTGTAAAGAGGACCTTACACAGAAAACTATTTTTTTGCCTATTGTGTACTGGGTGCGGAACCATCAGGTGATAAACCAGAGGAAAAACTGCCTGCTCAGAAGGAATCCTTAGGGGGGTTCACGATTTAGACGATCGGTGTCTGTTGAGGGCCGATAAGGATGAGGATGTCCTAGATAAGAGGGCTGATGCGGAGGGAGAGATTAGCCACATTGAAGTTGAGGTGTTTACCCACCCACCAAGTTATAACTTGAGGGTTGATTGCACCTGATTTTGTACCTGATGTTCCAAGGCAAGATGAAACTGTAGAGTTGGTAAGTCCTCAAACCCCACCAGAATGTTAGCAATTTCCAGTGTACATGATGAACCTGGGGACGGTGGTGAAACGGGGTCTGATCGGGGTCAGAGGGGACAGGTACAGAGAATGTTTGAGTCATTAAATGATGAAATGCAATGTTCCTAGGAGGTCAAGTAGGACACGACGACCTGTGAATCGTTTAAATTTAGTTCATCATGTTGTGTCCAAAGACTCCAATGCTCGTAGACAGGGTTGGGCAGATTCTGTCAGGAGGTGTTGCATACTCGTCAGAAGCTTGACAATTGCTAAGTCAGAACTGTACCCCAGTCTCACAATACATCCGTTTCATGTTGTGGTTACAATGTAAAAGATGTCTGGATGTTGAGTGTTTTGAGACCTCTTAGGCTTACTTTAGGTCATGATTGATGTGAAGTAAGAGAGACGGGATTGATGAATCATGTTATTATTACTAATGCTAGCAGTGTCATTATGTTAAGCTGATTTGATTGTTAGCTGGGTTATTGTATGTGTGTGACTTGATTTTGGATTGCTCAAATGTGACCAAAATTGAAATTGTTTTCTAGTTGAGGAATGGGTTCTGATGGAGACGACAATTTATAATGTGCTGTATTAAAAAATGTTAAGTTAGCTGATGAATACTGGGGAATTTTGTTGTAAAGATGACAAAGCATCGATCCCAAATTTAGACACAAGTTGTTCTCATTCCTTTTGATTGGTTTTTGGGTTTTTTGACTATGAAGACAATGTTATGTTTGATAATTTTGAATGAGTTTAAGGATGAGTTTTCTGAAAACCATTGCTTACTAGCTTTGGGGTGCATCCGTTGTTTGGGTTTTCATTGTTATATCCATTTTTTTTCATAATTTCCTGTTTGTCGTTGGAAGGTATGTTGTTTTGTTTTTTTTCAGTACCTAATTTTTATGTTTTCCTCTGTCCTTTTTAGTTAACAAGGGTAAACAATTTTTTCAAGGAGGGGTGATTTTTAACGTTCCCAAAATCGTAGTTGATTTTTGGGAAGTTAAGCTAGTCTATTTGGTTGTTTTGGGGAGAAAGTCCAAAATTGTAGATCGAAATTATTAAGATTGTTAATGATCATTTTTTTTTAATTCATTATAGGCAGTTAGATATTTTGTTATTGTTCTTATTTTAAAGGGTGGTAAATAAGAATACTAGAAAACAAATGTAACGGAAAATGATGATAAAACCGAAGAAAGAACACTTCCGTTAGGGCACACCACATGTAGAATTGGACCAACGTGGAGGGCTCCTGCAGAGACTAAATCAGTGTCTGCTGCCCTTTCACGTTGTTCATGATCCCAACTGCATTTTCTTTCATTATCTTTTAAGTGTAGCCAGCAGTTTGCAATGAAAATATTGGAATTAGTACTTGACGCGTTTACCTTGTGCTAAAAAGAAAGAAGTAATAAAAGGAAAAAAAAATATAGTAAATTTCAAAACCCTTTTTTTTGTTGAATTTTGAGGGGAAACATTGTTCGTCCTTGTTCGGGTGCCCGGGGAAAAACCCACACCCACTGCTTTTGGGGGTGGGGGTTTACATCTTTTACTAATTTAAACCCAAACCGTTACAGAAAAGGGGACTAACAGACCCAGATGGGCCGCGCGAATACTGCTCCGAGAAACGGCGGAAATTTGGGGCGAAAAAATTTCCGGGTGGCACTTCTAGCGAGAAAAAATGTGGGAACACCTGCGGCGGTTTTAAATCTCTTTTTGCATGAACACTCCAATTTCTTGTACCAAAAACCATCGCTCTAATTGGGGGGTGCAAACTTCCATTGTTGGCTGTCCCGCCCAGAATCTAAAACACAAAGGGTTTACATTTCACAAATTCCCGGCGAAGGTACAACATGGGGGGAGAATGCAGTATCAACGTACAACAACAAGAAAAAACGTTCAACCCCGACAGGGCTAAAATTTGCTCCGTCATTTAAAGGATTCTTGCTTCAAAACTGTTAAGTCTGAGATAGACCTATATCGTTCATTTTAATAGCAGTATTTCATCGAATAGGTTTCTGTAATGAAAATTTAAGTTGGGGACCCAAAAATTTCAGTGATGTCCAAGAGTTGGTTGTTTTACAAGGGCCCCGCCATTGAAGTAAACAGTTTCCCATTCTGTGGTGTGTGGGTTGTGTGTGTGGTGTGGGGGTGTGTGTTGGTGAGAAGAGGGGAGAGAGAGGAGAGAAGGAGAAGAGGAAAAAGAGAGAGGAGAGAGGGGAGAGAGAAGGAGGAGAGGAGAGGAAGAGGGTAGTTTGGTGTTGTGTCAGGGCATTTTTATGTGTGTCGTGGAAAATTGAAGTCCGGAAAAGGGCAGAACACATCGTCTTTTTTGTTTTTACACACAAATAGTAATTGATTACATGTACTTTGACTTGCTGATGTAGTAACCCAACGTCCGGGTTTCATCATAGACTACAAACCCTTTTTAGACCTCTCTCTTCCCCCTTTTCTCTCTCTCTCTCTCTCTGTTTTCTCTCTCTTTTCTTCTCTCTCTCTCTCTCTCTCTAACACACACACACACTACACATACCACACACACCCAACCCACACACACACAAATATATTTAAAAATTATATATATATTATTATATATATATAATATATATAATATATATATCCTGTACAGCGCAACACGCTTGAAAAAAATTTGTAGATATTTTTAAGATTCCTTTTTAACTTTTAAATATTTTTATATATATATTATATATTTTAAATATAAAAATATATAAAAACCACACACAAACACAGGGGGTTAAGGAGTCATTCTTATTTATTTGGTATAGATACCAAATCCCTTGTTTTGAAATGCAAAAAAATAATTTTGTATTTACATACGAAAATTCCGACTGTCTTGTCTCACCCGGAAGGCATTTGTCTGCTTGCATTCAGCTGCACATTTTCACTGAAAAGGGTTGGTGAATTAAAAAGGTTAAAAAAACATCACAACTTCTAAATTGTGTGTTGTGTGTTTTGGTGTGTGGTGTGTTTTGTTTGGGTGTTGTGTTGGGTGTGGTGTGTGTTTTTGTGTGTGTGTGTGTTTTTTTGGTGTGTGTGGTGTGGTGTGGGGGGGGGAAGAGAGAAAAAGGGGAGAGAAAAAGGGGAGAGAGGGGGGGGAGAGAGGGGAGAGAAGAGAGAAGGGGGAGAGAGAGAGACATCCCATAATTTGTGATCATACCACTATGAAATTTATTTTGATGTTGTCTTTGTTGATTTTGCACACTGTTATGTAAAAAAAGTCGAAACATGTCTAAAAACATTTAGTCTCTCTCTCTCTCTCTCTCTCTCTCTCTCTCTCTCTCTCTCTCTCCCCCAGTCTTTCCACCAACACACACACACACACACAACACACACACACACACAACAGAAGGGAGAGAAGAGAGAGGAGAAGAGAGAGATTAGTTGAATTAATTTCCCAAACATTGGCTGGGGTTCGCTGCCCTTTTTGAGAATCGCGCTGTACGGTGTTCGTTTCTCTCCATTGCAACGGGCGAGCAGGGTTCCTGCGTCCTTCTTTTTCCCTAAAAATGCCCCAGCAATACCCGCTTAATAACCAAACGAAATGAATCACAAAAAGTACTGAAAAAAATAGCAACCGTTTCATCAATGCTACAAAAAGGGGGAAAAATGAAAAACCAAGTGCGCGGAGCACAACCCCACGACTAGCGTATCTCTCGAGCACGGCAGGGTTTGTTTACACGCTTGTACGCCGAAAAACTGGGGCCCCGCGTTTCATTTAGGTAATTACTTCCATGTCAAAGGGTTTCGCACTCTACATTCCCCACAACACAAAGCATAACACATGTCCATAGTAAACGCATAACAACGTGAATTAGGGAAAAAAGAATGTTACCTAAAACGATGTTTTGGCTGAAAAAACCCATTTTACCCCCGAACCAAAGTTCTGTAGCACTATTTGGGTGGGGCCCGCCCCTTTCATATTCTTAGGGGACTCAGAAAGGGGGAAAAACCGGCCAGCTGCGCATCCCTTTGCTGAGGGTCCCTGTTTTAACCTTCGTCTTCCCACGGTTTTTGTTTTTTGTTTTTTTACTCCCCTCGCCTCTCACGTGTCTTGCCACAAGGACGGGACCGTAAAAAAAAAACTCGTTCAGAATTCAAGCGGGCATGCTTAAATTTCGGGGAATTTTTTGTCAGACATGCCTAAACAACGAAGTTTAACCCCACTGTCTTCCTCCTCTTGTGTCCCGTGCTCGCATCAACTAAAAAGAGAAAAAAAAGGAAAAAATTTGGGAAAACGCAGACGGTTTTGTTTTCCTTGGAAATTTTGTGGCAAAACACAAACTTTGTGTAATTCTGCATCTGGCAATGGCTCTGATGCTGTGAAAGAACATTATAAAGTAAATGGGGTAAGCTTTCCCCCAAAATGGTTTTTTTGTTGTGACTTTTTAAATTGCTTCAATAAATGGGAAACTAACGTAATGTACGCAAAGCAACCAACCCGACTCGTGCGGGGCACTGGCCCCTTGTTAAAAAGGGGTTTTTACTAGAATTCAAACGAAATTATTTGTTGGTTCGGGGTTAAAAAAAAAAAAAAAAAAATAAACAAACAAAAAAAAAACGCTAGAAAGTTTTCAATCTGAATGAACCGATCATAAATCATGTCTGTCTTTGTCTGTATTTGTATGGTGTTTAGGATAATTTCTCTGTTTTTTCTTGAGCGGCATCTGAAGGGGATTTCTCATTAATTAAAAAATTCGGAAGACGCCCTTTGGGTTTTTTCTATCTGACACAGTTTTGCTGATTTATTGCTTTTTTATGAAACACCGTTTGGTCCCGTTTCGGAATAATTTTTGGTTTAAAAGGGTCTCGACAGCCTCTGTATGTTAGGTTAGGGGGTGGGATGGGTTCGGGGGGGTTACAATGCAGACAGCTTAAAGATGGTTTTGAGAAGTAAACTGTTGGTAATTTTTGACATCGTCTGTTCTTTAAAACTGAGTTTTATTTTTCAAAAAATCCTCCGCTATGGTGAGAACTTAGATGATCCAAAAAAGAAAAAGTTAGAAATTGCCTATCTTTTCACTGATCAAAACCCAAAACACAGACTTATGTCAAAGACTTCTGGGAAAAGGAATGGGATTTCAAGGATAACAAACATTTAAAATCCTCCAAAACCCGAAACGTTTTTTTCATGTTTTCCCGAGAAGGCCGTAAAAGAAGAAAGTTTTGTGCCGTTTTTTAGAGGCCCCCGTTTTGCACCTTCTTATCTTTAAAAGGGGAAGAATCCGTGGTGCATTCCATGTCATGTACCACTCACATGAAATAATCCTTTTGGTGTTGGGGTGTTGGGATTGCGTGAGCGAAATAAAGCTTTATAGCAGATCCCTGAAAACCTTGTTTAGGATGTCCCACCCGATGTGATCTTTGAAATTTCTAGGGGGATGGGGATTTTTACATTTTTTACTAAGATTTTTCGGAAAAATTTTTTAACGAAATCCCTGTGTTTTTTGAAAAAGGGACCCTAGTTTTAAAAAAGTTGTTTGGGAATTTTTTTAAATTTTTTTTTTTTTTTTAAAAACTTTTGAGTTAACTTCCCAACGCGGGGGACGCCCTGATATGGCCCTTTGCGGTCGGATGACTAAAAAGCACATTACCATACCATTTCCGTGATTGTAGCAATGGTCTTTTTAAAATATTGATTTTTGTGCAAAGTCGGGTAAAGATGCGGTTTCGATAGTAAATTTCTTAATGAAATTGTGCTTTTTTTTTTCCCTTTTTTTTTGTATAGCCTAGGGGGGCTCAGGGGGGGGATTAGGTGGTGGGGTTTATGGCTTCACAGAAAAGTAAAACAATTTTCAAATGAATTTTTAAAAAAATCCGCCCTTAACTAGACAACAAATTACAAGACAAAACCGACGCCTTCGACCTTTAGGTCTCTTCAGGCAAGGTGAACAACATTTAGGCAATGACAAGAAGAACGACAATCACTTATCTTCTCAAAACGGACAAGATGGGGTTGCATTTCCCCCATTTTGGCGCCGAAATTTAAAAAAATTTTAGTGATGCTGTTCTTTGTTGTCATTTTCCTTGTTGTTTCACTTGCCTGAAGAAGACCTAAGGGCGAACGCGTTTGGTTTTTTTGTAAAACGTTTTTCTATGTTAACGGGGGATTTACATTTGAAAAATATTGTTTTAATTTTGCCTGCGTCGCCCACTTTTAGATTAAAAAAATTTGATGCAGTTTCCCCGTCCGTTTGTAAAATAATGCCCTTTTAGATGGCTCCGGGTGGGCTTGACGTTTCATTATTGTTATTATTGGGAGTCTAATCACATCTGTCTTCAGTCAGGACCAAGCTCTAAGCGCTGTACAATCTACGCCTTTTCCCTTTTCAATTTTCAAAACGAGCTGCCCAACCCGGGGAAGCCACCCAAAAGCTGCCCGCTGCCTTACATTCGTCGTTTTAGTTCATTCAGTCTGTAAGTCAAAACGTTTTTTAGTGCTTTTTTTTTTTTAAAAATCTTATTTTCATTCTTTCGGTGCATGCTGGTGTATATTCATCCATACTAACTGCCAAAGGGCTTTCTGTAAAGAAAGTCGGTGATGGGGTTTTACGTTACAACTGTTAGCGTGCGTTCACACAGGGAAAGTCGGTTTAAAATTTCAGTGTCGTATGCGTGTGCGCGTGCGCGCGCGCGCGCGCGGCGCGGCGTGTGTGGTTTGTGTGTGTGGTGTGTGTGTGTGTGTGTGTTTTGCGTTAGATTCGATCTAAAGTTGTTTAATACCAAAATGGGGGGCAGATCTGAATAATGCACTGTAAATCCCAAAAGAAAAAATGTTTGATCTTTACAGAAAACACAACAGACTACTAACCTTGACATCAAAACTTTTGTGACCCACCCATTCCCGTCAAAATAGTATCCCACTTGACAGGGGGTTTTTAGGGCGTGACCCAGCTGGTCATGAAAGAACTGTGGTTTCTTTGAAAAGATCTTAAGAGACAGTCTCGGTTTCACGGATCGGTTCTGAGTTTGCATGAAGCCACCTTTTGACCTTTAAAACTGGCAGTTCTGTCCGGGTTTTTTGTGGGTACGTGAGCAATATCTGTGATTTAGGTCCACTGTGGGGCCCCCAGGAAGAGTGGGGCCCGGGACCCGCATCCCGAAAAAAGCCCTAGCTCTTGGACACTTCTGGGGACCAGTGGCCAAAGGGTGTCGTCATTTTAGGGAAAGGGGGTCTTTAAAAAAAAACAAAAACAAAACAAACAGACTTGTGGAGTTTACTAGAAAAATAAAAAAAAAGAACTGTGTAAAAAAAATGTGCAAATAAAAAGAGCCAAATAAAATTTATGTTTTGTTTTGTTGAAGAAAATGAATTGAAAGAGAGTTAAAAGATGGGGGCGGGTTTTGATGTGGTGCTTTTTTTGAACCAAATTCAGTCTGATGCAACTTGCGTGTGTAGAGACCCGGTTTCACCTTTTTCTATTCTTGCTTTTTGTCAGCATAAAAAGTATTTTTTCCTGATTTCAGAACGAGCCATCCTGTCATCACTTGAAAATTTTTGTCAAATTATCTAGACTGGTTCAGAGTCCCACTGGACGTTTTTTATGATAACTAGGGGATTTTTATCTTATTTGCACCTCCCCTAAATCAAACTTTTAAACAGAAATATCTACACACACACACACACACCCCACAACACCAAAAACCCCACCACACACAAAACCACACCAAAACGGCATTTTGCACAAATAGTCGTCAAACACATGAAAACTCACACAAGCGGCATACAACCAACAACACACACACACACACCACACACACACACACATTAATATATATAATATAATTATATATTATATATATATATGTGTGTGTGTGTGTGTTGGGTTTTTGTTAAAACGCGCGCGCGCAGCATCTCATCACTTTAAGTGAAAAGACGTAAATTGAATGTCACACCGACCCTAGGTCGCCCTGACAGGGCGGGCTAGGTGGGGGTGAAGGGATGACTGACCTCAAAAACCCCGCAAGAGACCCCCAATAAAAAATTACGATACAACACCCCATTTTTTTCACACAGCAAAAAAATTCCAACACACACAACATGCACAATCACAAAAAACACTCCAAGCACCAACTGCACAACACAAACAAGCACTCCAACACACAAAATCAAAGATTATAAATAACATTTCCCATACAGTACACAATCCAATTTTAGCAAATGAATTTAAAAACAATTATAAAGAAACATTTCCAGCATCGATCCCTTTACACCAAAGGAGTGGGGGTCCCCCACCCCTCCTCGTCAAGTTACTGGAGCACCCCGTGCACTAGGTGCTCCCAACCGGTCGGTTTTTCGCAGGGGGGTCGCTCAAAAAACCGAACCCTCGACTCACAAACAGGGGAGTGAAAGGGGCGTCCCGGAAAAGGGGGGGGAAAAGGGCGTTTTTACTGGGGGCCTGGGGGGATCGGGCCCCCCCGTCAAACCGGGGGCTTTTTTACCAGTCCCGGGTCCCGCCAACCGTGGGGACCATCCTCCCCCCCCCAACCCGAGCATGGCCCCAACCAGCACGGGCACCCTCCCTCCGCGGGCCCAGCCAGAGCGGGGCCTCAACCGCCTGGCCCCTCCAGTCCCGGCCCAGCCGACGTTTGGGCCCCAAACCGCACTGGCACCCCCAGTCCGATCCGGGTGAAGCCCCCGGGGGGGGGGGGGGGGAAAGTAGCGGGGGGAGAGAAGAATGGGAGGGGAAAGGAAAAAGGAAAAAAAAAGGAAGGAGGAAGGAAGAAGGAAGGAGGAAGGAAGAAGGAAGGAGGAAGGAAGAAGGGTACTGGAACCCCGCCGTCATTACAGTCTGACCCATGCTGTCAAATCTTAACAGCCACTCGCATGATGGGCGAGGGGAAGTCTACTAAACGCACACAGTAAACCATCGAACCAGGAATGTTCACTAGGGTCTTCTCACACGATGCAGGTAAAAGACTGCATTAAATCAACGGGTTATAAAACAAATATGAATTATCTTCACCCTTCTCTCACTCACATTTAACATTCACCTTTCTTAGGAAATAACCAACACAGCGACCATCGCTTTATAACTGCCACCACATTTGCAAATAATAATTCAATGGCATAATTGTCACATTTTATAGCCACATTTCAAAATAACACAAATCTCCAACCACGCATCCAAACGACAAATCATGCGTACGCACGCTCGCGAACATAAAACTCGTTCTCCTTGCACACACAAACAGACGGTGGCCGAAGGATAAAAGTCCGGCGATGTGACAGGGGCGGACGAGCGAGACCAAGCAAGTTCCAACCTGAATCACCAGGTTCTCTCCCATCCCCACCGACTACCGCATCACCAGATGCATAAACAGGAGAAAGAATTTTGGAAATAATTTAGAATGGCCAGGTTAAAGATTGAATTAACCAGAGAAAAGGTCTCACACAATATTTCTCTTACAATTCGAAAACAAAAGAAAATTGCGCAAAAGAGAAGACTAAGCCGGCTAACAACAACAAACCAAAACAAACAAACCACGAAACTGATGCTTACCAGCTACCCGTGGGTGACCCAGAAAGAGGCGGTCAAACGACTCTCTCTGCCCTCTGTCCAGTTGAGAGGACAGAGGCACAGGTGCGGAGAAAGAAGAAGTGATGTCCCTCTCCTACAGGCCGACTGTAGGAATTGAAGATACCGACTGTACCCTCGATGATACGGTGAAGAACCAAGACCGGAGCAGGCGCTCCCAGAGACATCTTCCGCTCGAGTGAAGAGCTAACCTTCCTCAGCAATGGCGGCCAACATGCCATGCTGCGTCACTGAGTGAGCATACTTCAAACTAAAAGAAACGAAGCACGTGCGACAGGTAAAAGACAGGCGAGAGGCCGATAGACAGCAAGTTCGAGAGAAAGGTACCAGCCACCCGTGAAACCTACAGGATAAAATAGCACGGGCAGTGGAATAAGAGAGAGAGAGAGAGAAAACAAACCGAAGTTGAGCTGGACTACACCAAGGTGCAACCGCACCACAAGCCACATCAAGGGACGGATACACGACACCAGCAACGACAATAAACAAACGAAAATTCCGCCACCCTAGATGGGTCAAACGTCGTAGGCCTCGTGACAAACTCGTGACATTGAAGAAACACTGTTGTGAGGGTCTCCGACGCTCCCCCTCGTTATTAAAATATGATTTTCATATTCAGGGATGCAGGGGGTTATAGACAGAAGTATTTACGCTTTCACAACCAAAATGCGCTCTCGCATAGGCACACGCACTCTGTCACTTACATCGGGCCCGCACAAAGGTGACGGGAAACCAATAACATTTCATAGAAAATAATCAACTTTTATTCAACTTGACTCCGAGCCCCCACCCGTGACTACACAACACAACTATCTGTATCATACAACAATGTAAACAGCATACAGACAATTTTATAAATCGCATCCCCTGTTCTTCAGTTATTTTTACTTAGCCAGGAAAGACAATATTCCACTATTCTGTTTGACACTTAACCGGTTTTG
>JAFLJL010005508.1:0-12831 GCA_018398815.1 Conus ventricosus
TATGAAACGGTTGTTTTTTGCTCCTATTTTGGGGTACCACACCTTCCATATCTAAGATCAGTAGGTGGAATAATGTTTTGATAGTTCTTTTGTGTTGATGTTTCATGTTCTGAAAAAGGCTGAACTTAAAGCATAATAAAGTTTAATTTCGTATCGCGTTATCTGGGATATTTGAGCCCATTTGACAAAGCACTGCATCAAGTTTGATATTCTTGGTCCTAAAGGAGTCAATCAAATTTCCAGTGGGAAGAAATGGGGGGGTTTGAGAACCTGCCGTTGACCTCAGGTTTCAGTTTTTGAAAATGTTTTTTGTGCGTGTTTTGCTGTTCAGTGAATGATTATTAGAAATAGTTAAAGTGTTGGATATTCTTTGCTGCATCATGAAGAATCTAGTTGTTCATACAAAAAGCAACATCATTTATGCAAAATTCTGCTGGAGCTGTTCCATGTGTATCCAAATGCACAAAACATCACACTGGCAGACATGCTACCGTACCGGGAATAGCCGTATTTGTTACGGAAAAACATAAAAATCGAGGTTTGTTCCGGACGTTACGGTCAGGGATCGCGTGTTCCGGAAAAACAAAAAAAAACAAAACAAAAAACGAAATCAAACGAGTGGACAATTTTTCACAGAGGGACAAACGGATGCGGTTAGGACGATTGAATTGAAGCGCAGTGCGCATGCTCACACTGCCTATCCGTCGACGAAACGTACCGAACGGAGCCGAGATCAGACAAAGCGCGCTCGACTATCAAACATGGACTAGCATGAAGACTGCGAAAGCGAGTGTGCGAGACAGATGATGATGAACTCAAAAATGGACCCAGCGGCAGCCGCGAAAAAAACAAGATCGCCGTCGGCAAACCTTTCGTAAACAATACAGTGAGAGGTGGTCATGTTTACAAGAAGGACGGAAAGGGGAAAACTTTTGCTGGTGCACGGTTTGCCAGTGCGAGTTCTCCATCGCGCATGGCGGCCAAGATGACTGTCGTCGACATGTCGAATCAAAAAAACACAAGGACTTTGAGATATCTTGTGGTCACACTCGCAAGATTTCTGGTATTTTTCACCAGTTCGTCGACCAGCAAAGCAGAATCAACAGATGAAGTGATTCGTGCCGAAGTTATGCTCGTCGACCTTGTTGCTGAACTGAATCTGCCTTTCATCCGTTTTGGATTACTTTTACAAAAGCGTTCAAATGATGTTTAAAGACTCTGATGTGGCAAAGAAGTTTCAGTGTGGCAGGAGTAAGGGGACAGCCATTATAAAAGAAATAGCGGGGAAAACAATAGAAGACCTCGGACTATGCAGACCTGAAGAGTGCCTACTACAGGTCTCTGAAGTCTGCACAGTGAAAACCATGCATGACATGCAATGTACATAGTGTAGCCTAAATAAAGGTAAGTTGTTTTTTCTGCCTGAAAGAGAGGGGTTTTGCAGAATTGTTATGGTGTTTGTGTGTGTGAATGTGTGTGTGTGTGAACCTACACACGCGCGTTGTGGGCCACAAAAGGAAGGTTGAGTGTTCCTGAAAATTTTTGAAATTTTCAATTTGTTCCTGATTTTTATAACATCTGTTCCTGATAGTAAGATTTTGGGTAGGCATGTCTGCACTGGCTTAACCCACTTTCAGTTTTTCTCACCCATCGCGGATTGACTGATCTGCTTGTTTTTTGTCTTTAGCAAATCTGTGTTAATCTGCCTTCCTATTTCCTGCTCCCCCTTCCCCCACAGATCGAACCCCTGATTGGTTGGTTATGACCCTTTTTTTGGGGTTCACGGGTCAGATCATTGGGATGTTGCCCCTTGTTGTTCCCCCCTTTTTTTGACTGTGTTATATTGCAATTCTGTGGGTCGAGTTGAGTTATGGGCACTTGCTACTCGGTTTCGGGGTGATTGTTTTTATTTAAAACTCTGCAAACAAGAAGAGGAGGTCTTCACCTTGAAAAATTTGGAATGTTGGCATGTGCAACATTCACAAAAAAAAGAAGATTTGTGTAGCTGGTTTTTTTTTTTTTAATTTTGGGGTTTTTTGCATTTTTTTTTTGTTTGGGGTTCACATATTCCACAAAATACCAGGTTTGTTTCATGATTGTGCTGTTCTGTGATTTTCGTTTTGCCCGGAGCCAAAATAAGTTGTGTTATGTGTTAAATTTTTTTTTCTGTAAAGATTTGGCATTTGGTTTTTACATAATGTGTCATATGCCTCGAAGAAATTTGGGGGGTCCCAGTAGTTATTGGTTTTCGGGGCAATCGGGTTGATGGTTTTGTGAGGGAGAGAATTTGATTTTTGTTTTGGCGGCCATAATATAACCGCTAGAGGGGCCCCCAGTCAAAATTTGTCCATATTAATGTTGGTTTATTACGATAATAAATTTCGTTTTGTGGAAAAGAGAATGTTCTTTTTTGGGGACGGGGTTTTTTTTATTCGGCTGTTGGAGAGTGAATTTTGAAAGCAACTTTCATATATCATGTTTTTAAAAGATGGTGAATTGGCTGGTTTGGCAAAGTTTGGGACTCAGTCTAGGGAATGACTTTTTTACCTATGACCCTAGTCTTGTTTGGTGTTAAAGGTTGTTACAATAAAAGGGGGAAACCATTGTGAAACAGAACCCACTAATGTCGGGGAAAGAACTGAGCCCTTTGGGAATTTTTTGTGAATAGAAAGAATCTAATTGTTCACCAAAACCCCAAACCCAACTGTTTATTGTAATTTCTGAGTTTTCCCCATGTGTACCCAAATGCCAAAGCATTCACTGTTTAACCCACTTTCATTTTTCTCACCCATCTGTGGATTGACTGATTTGGTTTTTTTCTTTAGCAAATCTGTGTTACTCTGCCTTCCCTTTCCTGTCCCACCTTCCCCACAGTCAGGAATCCATGTTTGGTTGGTTATGAACCTTTATTGGGTGTCACAGGTCAGATCCAGTTGGGATTCTGCCCCTTGGTAATTCCCTCCTTTTTTGACATGTTTACATTGCAATTCTGCGGTCGATTGGGTTTCGGGCAGTTGTACTCGGTTTCAGGCTGATTGATGTTTACTTTAACTCTGCAAAAAAGAAGAGGAGGCTTAAATTTGAAAAAATTAAATGAGGAGGCTGTGCAACTTTTCACAAACAAGAAAATTTTTGTTTTTAGGGTTTGCCCCGGACCCAAAAATAATTTTGTGTTAGTGTTAAAATTTTTTTTTGTGAAGTTTTGGCGGGTGTAGTTTACAAAATGTGTGCACTATGCCTCGAAAGAAAGGGGGTACCTATTATTGGTTATTCTGTTCAATCGGTTGTATAAGGGTTTTTTTGGGGAATTAGAATTGGGGTTATTGTAAGCTTCTGATTTTTGATTGGGGGCAGTAAAATAAAACGTGATGGGCCTAACCCAGTAAAGATTTTGTCCATATTAATGCTTGGTTTATTCATGTAATAAAATTTCGTTTGTGGACAAAGAAAGTTCGCTTTTGGGGGCTGGGCTTTTTTTTTACGTGTTGGAGAAGCAAAGCCCTTTTGAAAGCAAATTCTATTCATTTTTTTAATGATGGTGTTTTGGCCCGGGTTGGAGCAAATTTTTGGGACTCAGTTAGGGGAAGTGTTTTACCTTGACCTCTATCTGTGATTGGTTTTAAAAGGGATGTTCAATCAAGAGGGAAAACCCTTTAGTGCACAAAACTTTTCATAATGTCATGGAAGAACTGAGCCTGTTGGATATTTTTTGCTGACTTTGAAAAAATCTAATTGTTCATCCAAAAACAAAAGCAACATGATTTAGGGTATTTTCTGTGGAGCTGTTCCAGTGTTCCAATCCCTTTTCATTTTCTCACCTCTTTTGGATTGACTGACTGCTTTTTTTTTGTCTTTAAAATCTGTGTTACTCTCCCTTTCCATTTCCTGTCCCCCCTTCCCACAGATCGGGAATCCATTTTTGGGTTTGGAAATTTTAGCCTTTTTTGGCGTGTCACGGCAGCCCGTTGGGTGTCTCCCCCCTTGTGTGTTTTCCCCTCCTTTTTTGCATGTGTTTTCATTGACATTCGTCAGTCGATTGGGTTTTTGGTCAGCTTGTACTGGTTTCAGGCTGATTGGTTTACTTTAACTCTGCAAACAAGAAGAGGAGGTCTTCACCTTGAATATATTGAAGTGGGGGCTGTGCAACATTCACAAAAAAAAGAGATTTGTGTAGTGGTGTGTTTTTTTATTTGTGGTTTTTGTCATTTTGTTTGTGTTTGCTATTCACGAATACACAGGCTTTTTTTCCATTGTATTGTGCGTTCTTGTTGATTTTCTTTTGCTCCGGCAAAAAAATTAATTTTGTGATTTTTATGTTAAATTTTTTTTTCTGTGAAGATTTGGCAGGTGTTTTTACATAATGTGTGCACTTACCTCGAAGTGGGGGGGTTTAGCAGTGTTTTTTGGGTTATTCCGGTCAATGATTGTAAAAGGTTTTGTTGAAGGTGTAAAATTGGAGTTTATTGAAGCACCGATCTTATTTTTTGGGGGCCAGTAAAAATGAAGCAGGGGGCCTCAACCATCAAGACTTTGTCCTATTAATGCTTTGGTTTATCTCACGATAATCAAGTTTCGTTTGTGGACAAGGAAGTTGTTTTGGGACATGGGCTTTTTTTTTACGGCTGTTGGGAAGCAAAAGTCCTTTGAAGAAAACATTCATATTCGTTTTTTAATGATGGTAAATTGGCCGGGTTGGAGAAAAGTCTGGGACTCAGTTAAAAAAGACTGTTTCCCTCGACCTCTAGTCGGTGTTGGTTTTCAAAGGATTGTTAAATCAGAGGGAAAACCATTAGTGCATAAATTTTTTCTCACTAATGGTGAAAAATAATTGAAGTTGTAAAAAGCTGCTTTGCTGGAAAATTTTTTAAAATCAGGATTTTAACATTTTTTTTTAACCCTTTCTTCCCTAGCAAAAGTTCCGAAATTCCCCCAAGTCCCAACCGAAACCCACAAAACAACGGATTTGGGGGGAGAAGAAATTCGCAGGAGGGGGTTTTAAAACGAAAAAGGAAGGTTTCCTTTTCCCCCTTTCCCCCCCTTTTCTACTTTTAAAATTGCTTTTTAAAAATTTTTTCCCCGGGTTTTTTTTCCAAGATTTTTGGGCAAAGGGCCCCCAAATATGACACATGTTTTTGTGAATTATCGGTTGGAAAACCACAGGGTATTAGATAAAAAAAGGGCAGTTAAACTGGAGTTAGTTATTAAAGTGTTGCCGCGTAAAAATGTTTCAAAAAACCCCCCCTTGTTTTTACCTTATTAATTAAATTTCAAATTATTTGTAAAATAACTTTTCACTTATTTATTTTGGGTTTACATTTAACCGGAAATCGTTAAAAAATGGAAAATATTTTCTTCTTAAATTTTTCCCGAAATTCCAAAAACAAGAAAAAGGGTATTAAAATTTTTTTTTGATTTATTGTTTTTAGTCATTTTGAACCTTTTTCTGATTTTTTTAAAAAAAACCCCCCTTTGGGTTTTTCCCTTTTTAAAAACCAAGTTTTTTAATTTTTCGTTTTTAATTCAAGTTAAATTTTGGGGGGGGTTTTGGGTTGAAAAAAAACTCATTCCAAAAATTAATTTAAAGAGAAAACCGGAAAAATTATTTTAAGCCTCCTTTTTTGCCTTTTGAATTTATCCCAAAATAGTTTGTTTTATAAAACAAATTAATATTCACTAAACGGGGGGGTTTTGGGGGTTGGGGTAAAATGAACTAAAAGTAAATTAACAGGAAAGTTTTGTGTGGACAGAAAAAAACTTTTTATATGTATTTCCCCTGTTTTTTAAAAAAATTTTTTGATTCATCCGAACCTTGACTGATTGAAACTAAAAAGAGTTTATTTTAAAATTGGTTACATGTGTTTTGTGAAAAAAAATTTTTTAATAATTTTTGTTTTAAAGGTGGGTTAATGAAAGTTACCTTTTGAAAAAAGGGATTTTATTTTTTAAAAGGGTTCAAAAGTCAAAATTTTTTTTTTCGCCATTCGCCAAAACAATGGAGTTAGCCCTCTGGGGGGTTTTTTTTCCCGGGAGAGCAAAAACCTAAAAAAGACCCCTTTTCCTCGCCCTCCTGGCCCGGACAAGGAAACCCCACCCCCCTCAGGGGTTTCCCGGAGATATCGTTAAAGGACGGGCTTATTTCCCCCTCAGTTCCCTTCAGTTCTTTGCAGGCCCGGGCCCCCCCCCCCTTCTCTCATCCCCCCCCACAATTTTGGGGGAAAAGGGGGCGGGGAAAACCTTTCCCTTGGTGTTAAATGAGGGAGCGCCCCCCCCAGGCCCCCCCCGATCCCCTCCCCAACCCAACCCAAACTGGTCTGGCGGCATTCAGGGCCCCCAAAAGGGTAGTCCCCGCCCGCAAAACTCCCCCAAAACCCACCCCCCCCCTTTTCCACCCCCAACCCCCCGGTCCCCATCTCCGGGAGGAGCCTCGGGCGTTCGGAAAAATCCCTTCATTAACTTTTTTTGAGGGATTCCGATACCAGGTGGGGTTCTAAAGGATTGTTTGTGGGGGCCCAATGAGCAAAAGGGCCCAAACCCCCAAAGAACCATGGGCGTGCCCTCCTCCGTTCCCTTTAAATTTGTATGGTCTAAATAGTACGTATATGACCCCAAAAAAGGGGGTTTTTGTGTTATCCCCCGTTTGGCTAATATACTTCCCATGTCAGACTCTAATCCCCCCTCCCTTCCCCCTCTAGGCTAAGGTTCCGGGGTTACCTTCGCCGGCCCTCGCTAAAGGGGTAGAAAGTTGACCCCGGGCTTTTCCCGGGAGGCGGAAGGGGGGGACCCCCTTGACTGTCTTATGACTGCAGGGCCAGGTAAAATTTGGGCCCTGACAGAGCGGGCTAATGGTTGAATGCTAGGGTTTTGACATGGTAAGTATTAGCCAAACGGGGAGTATAACCAAACTCCCATTTTGGTAGAAAGGAAAATGTGTGTGTAATTTTTTGTTTAAAACGTTTTTGGGTGAGCTTTCTGCTTGTGATTTTCCCAAAAACAGCCCATTTTGCATGCATTCTAAAAGCTATCTGTCCCTTGATCGATTTCCTTTTTTTTGGGGTTCTCCACACTTCAACTAAGTGTGAATGGGATGTTCGTTCAATCTGCAAGGCTTTTGAGCTTTGTTGCGATTTTCGGTGGTTGGGCCCGAAGTTGTCCACTTTGTTTTTGAAGGACTGCCCCCTTTCTTGTTATTTATGATCAAACTCAGATAAGCTAAAATTTGAAAAAAAGAAAAAAGGGGAAAGAAGTCAAGAGTTAATCAAAGATCAGTGCATTTGCAAGAGGGAGCCACTTACACAAGACCATGTTTCATATGAGTGTTTTAATGCTCAAAAACTTTCCCAAAAGCTTTTAGGATTTATTGAAGGCATCTTGATGGTGGGTAGAGTGAAACAATATTAATAGGGAAAATGTCCAAAAAGAGTGTAGTTTGAAAGAAGACCAGAAAATTTTAAAACGACACCCCCCTCCTGGGCAGATTTGCTACTATTTAAAAAAAAAATAAAAAATTTTGGGGCCCTTCAGATGATTTAAATTTTCTTTTAGAGTAACGCCAACCTCTGTGGATGTCCAAAATTTTAAGCTTGGTTACGGGCAGTGGGGGACCCCAAATTTCGTTGTGGACAAGAGAGAGTGTTTAGAATATTGGCTTTCTTTATTGGGGTTTTTGGGGAGGGTTTAAAATCACTGAAAGTACACTCTGTAAAAAAGAATGTCTTTGGTATCAGACGACTCGTATACTTTCTGGAATGGGGAAAGGGTTGTTTCATGGGAATCTGGTTATTTTTTACAAAAAAATATTAGGTCATAAAAGAGTTTGGAGTTAAGGTTCTGTTAAAAAGTTTAAGGGGCTGGGTTTTTTTTTAAAATTTTTCATACATAAAATTTTAATGATCTTTGTTTTTTGTTTGTTTTTTCTTTTTTTAAAATTGATCAATGAATGCAGTCCCGGGGAGGGGCCGTGGGAACAGATTGAATTCATGGAGGGGTTATCCCGCCTCGTTTGATTCATTAGAAGTTTTAAGGGACATTGCCGGCCTTACCTTCTTGGCTCCCCCTCATGCATCTGTTGTCTGTAATGGGAATTTTTATACATAAACGAGTAATTTCCTAAACTAAAAATGACCTTCGCCCAAAGTGAATCAGAAGTTGTACCTCCCTTTTCACTCTGTATGGACCTTTTTAAAAAAATTCTTTTTACCTTATTTTTTTTGGGGGTTTTACCTTTTCATGCACATTTAGAAAGAGGCAATATCAGACATAAAAATGTCCATTAATGCTTGGCACTGGATTGTAGTGATCAAGTTTCGTTGTGGGACAAAAAGAAAATGCTTCTAAAATAAACTCCTCTTTTCGTTTCAGAGGTTTAATTTTGTTGAACCAGTTGGGATAAAGGGATTGGATTGTTGAAGTGTGGCCCCGGGAGCTCTTTTTCAACGAAACTTTGCCCAAAACTTAAAAAAAACCAGCCTCTGTTGATTTTGTTTGTGTGAATTGAAAAACGTCATGCCGTAGGATAAAAGGGGATTCCATAATTTTCTGTGCGAATACGCCGCTGTGGAGGGGGACTACCCCCCGCGTATCAATTCTTCCATCCTGGAGCACCCCCGGGGGAAAAGGGGATGGAAACACCTTTCCCAATGCCGTCTCCACTTTTTGAAGGAAAGGTATGGCAAAATGGGGGGGGGGAAAGTTTAGGGGGTTTGTATTTTACTCCTTTTTTGGGTAGTATACTTAAACCCTGTCAGAAATACCCTTCCGGAGTTAGCTGCTCTGCCCGGCGAAGTTTTTTTTTGGGGGCTAAAGCAGTGATAAGACATCACGTGGGGCCCAACCCCTTTTCCCCCGTAGGGAGAAGCCGGAAGTCTCCCTTAGCATTATGAGGCCTGCGCGCAGGGAACCCCCAGAAACCCTTTGGGGCTAGGGGGAAGGTAGGGCGGGCAAAGGGGGGGGGTCTGCATGGTAAGTATACACCAAACAGGGGGGTTTTAATACAAATCCCATTTTGGGGTATATACTGTACCTTCAGACAAAGAGAATTCATAGTAAAAGGAGGAGGGCGAGTGCCCTAGTGGGTTCTGGGGTTTCCCAATATGGAGATTAGCCCCACAAAGGATATCCATTAAACCATCGCCCGGTCACGGGTGTCCCCAAATAAAATTTTATAAGGGATTCTCCCAACGCCAGAAGGGTGCCCCCAGGAGGTGGGATGGAACAGAGTGCTGGAATGCCCGAAATGGCCAGGGTTGACCCCATGGGCCCGGGGGGGGGAGACGGGGGGAAACTCGGTGCTGGGGGAAAAGGCAGTTCTGACCCTCTTGGAGAGCCACCAGAGGCGTGCCAGCTGGAGTCTTCGGTTACTGGGGTTGTGGAAAAGAAAGACGTCTTTGTGAAACGCCCTGGGGGGCGAGCGTTCCCATAGTGTTTTTAGACATCGGAAGGGCAAAGGGCTATGTCCCAAAAGGGTGCCCCCTAGTTATCCGCCAGGGGCGGATGACGAGGTAAGGGAGGGGGGCGCCGGGGTTTCCCGGTTTTTCTAGGGAAATCGGGAAGGAACTTAAGAGAGACGGAGCCCCTCTGTGGAAGGGGAATGTCTCTGGGGTCCCCGAAAAGGGGAGGGGTCTCGCCTCGCCCTCTCGGGAAGCGAGGGCGGGAGGAAAGGGAGTCTTATAGAAAGGTCGAAAGGAATGGGGACAAGGTCAAAGGGGGGGTTTTTTGAGGACGTCAAAAAAGTGAAGAGGTCCAAAGGGGGAAACGTCTAGGGGATTGGGCCTCAGAGGAACCCTTGGAGATCTCTCTGAGAAGGAAACATTCTCAAAGGAAGGTCCCGGGCCCTTTTTTAGGATGGTCGTGCAGATGGCCCACCCGTACCCCCCTGATGGATAGCGAGAGGTTAAGTTGGGGCGGAAATTTTTCCCATTTGGATGTTGGTGGGGCGAATGTGAGGGACAGAATTGGCTTTGCACCATGAGACCCATTTCCCCCATCTGCAAAGAAAAAGGGCTCTGTGTAGCTCTGGAGGGGACAGGGTAGGTCTCGGGGTTCTGGAGGCCCCCCGATGGAGAGGGTATTTAGGACGGAAAAGGGGCCCGTCCCTTGAGAGGGGGTTTGGATGTTCGCGCCGGGCGAACAGAAGCCCGGCGTGGAGGGAAGAAATGGGGATTGGCGTGGGGAGGCCCGAACGGGGTTTTCCCCGAGCAATCCCACCCGGTGTTCAACTGGGAAAAGGGGGGGGTTTTGATGAGGGACTTGGGTCGGAACCGGTGAGTGGGGGCCCCAGGGCTTTAAATGAGCCGGGTCTCTCGAGGGCTCGCCTTTCCCGTCACCTTTGGAGGATGGGGGGGAAAGGGGGGGAAGGCGTAAATATGAGGCCGGGGCCCGGGGAAGGGGCAGGGCGTCGATGGGGTAAGCCCCGGGGGTCCGGGACCGGGGGGCAAAACAGGGAGACGTGGGGTTAACCGTGTGGAAAAAGGTCGTCATTGGTCTGAACCAATTTAAAACGTTGAAAGGGGAAGCCGGTGGGGGTCCTTTCCCGGTGGAGGACGACTTGGATCGGGTGGAGAGCTCCCGGATGTTGTGAGTCCCTGCATGGTCTCGCGCGAAGGGGGACCCCCCGCTGGACACCAGGGAGGGGGCCTCTGACGGAGGGGAGGCCGAAGGAGTGTGCCCCCCCCCCCCCCCCCTTTTTGAGTAACAAGCTACCCAAGTGTTTCCGTGAAAAGGGGAAAAAATCGGTGGGGGACTAGGACTGGGGAAATGGGGAGGGCGAGTCTGACCGCCCCCATTCCAAAAGTTGATTGAAGAGAGCAGTCAGGGATCCCAAACCCCCGAGGGGTGACTGCTTCCGATGGGCCCCCCCGCCCATTGGGGGTCTGGAAAGGAGAAGGTAAAAATGAGAAAGGGTGAGCTTCAGGTTTTTTGGTAATTGTTATTTTGAATTTAAAACATTTGCCATACCACATATGAAATATTGATTTTATTTTGCTTCAGGATTTTGAAATTAAAAAAAAAAAAATATAGGGGTGAATTTCTTCTTCTCTTTGTTCGCTAACGGAACCCCAAAGGGAAGATGAAGGCTGCCGTCCCGGGGGGGTCCCAGAGACCCTTTTGGTTTTCCCAGCTTTTTTTGGGGCCCCTTGGGCACAGGGCCCGGCACCTTCCCCCCTGGCGGGTCCTCAACGGGCAAGCACCATATCGAGATTTCCAGGGTTTTTGTCATTGAGCGGGGAGCGTTGTGCTGCCTTTTCGCCCCTGACAAGTCAGGGCCAGCACATCCAAATTCGCTCTTGCCCTTTCCCAGGCTGGGGTAGGCTTGGGGCAAAAGGCAGGGGTGTCCCCGCGCCGGGGGGCCTGCAAAAGGTTCTTTTTCTCGGTGGGGGCCTTACCCTCCATCTGGACTGGTCTCCCGCGGGTTTTTCCCTTTTTGGGGGCCGAGATTAGTTTTTTAAACCCCGCCTACCCATCGACCGAGATGACCGGGATTTCCCCCTTCTGAAAACCGGCGGGCCCGGGTCGACCGCTGAAAATCGGTCAACGACTTTCGCTTTCACCATCGCAATCCGAATGCAATTTCGACAGAAGGTTTCCGGGTTTCTTCCCTTTTGGACGCCATTTTGGTTTTTTTTTCATGATTTGGGGAGTAATTTCGCTGTGGAAATTTTTAAAGTTCGGCTTTTTTTTTCGAAGATTTTTTGGGGAAAATGGGGATCAAGTAACTAGCAACTTGCAAATTATTTTTTTGAAATGATATTTTGAAAACGTATTTGCGGGACACCTTAAAGAAAATTTGAAAGCAAAGACGATTCGGCCCTCAATCTTGACTAGGTTTTTTTTGAATAAAGATGATGCGAAGTTTTTTAGGCCGAATCAATAATGTTAGGCGATGATAATGACGATGTCGATAGCCCATTGTGCTGGGCCCCCGACCCCCCAAAAAAAAAAATTCGAAAAAAAAACTTTTCTAGAGTTCTTTAATTCTTGACGGATGGGTTTGGGACAAAAAGTAAGCCCCCCAAAATTTCCCCTTTTTTTGATAGGGGGGAAACCGGGTCAGTCAGGGGGGTGTCCCACGATTGCCTGTAGGGGCATACTTACTTTTTGATTTCAGAACAATTTTGGCGACTTTTAACGAGAAACAAATTTTTTTGCTGCACAAAAGCAAACAGAAAAGGATGAACTAAACTCGGGCCAAATAAAAAATCCTGTTTTTCAAAAAGCAAAGGGAGCTGGACAAGAGGAATCATCAACGTGTGTGTGTGTTGGGGGGGGGGGGGGGGGGGGGGGGGGGGGGGGGGGGGGGGGGGGGGGGTTGCTCAGTGACTTGTGCAAAAGAATTTTTGTTGAAATTCACACAACTAAAGCCCGTTTTCAAAATTGTTTTTTGTTATTTTTTCCCCCCAGTATTAGAAGACAAACTTTTTGTAGGCCCATTGGTGCCTTCAGTTTAACAAAAATTTTTGAAGTTGGGTTTTTTGTTTTTTGCTTCAATAAAATTTATTATTTAGTGTCTACCATACAGAATGACTTTATTTTTTTCCTGAAGGTTTCAGTACTTTGTTTTGATTGGAAAATCCCCCTCTGGCCCCCTAATCCATGAGTTCGTGGGTCAGGAATTTAGGGAAAATTGTTTTTTGCAGGAATACCCAAAATACAGTTAGTTGTTGTTTGTTTTTTTTTTTCCCCCGGTACCAGTTACAATTTTGGGGGAAAAATGGCTTTTTTTTTTTTGAAAATTTTGGAGTGAAAAAAAAGATTTTTTTTGGAAATTTTTTCATTTTTCCCCTTTTTTACAAAGAAAAATAGGGATAAGGGGTTTTTAAAAAAAACAAAACGAGG
>JAFLJL010005509.1:0-36520 GCA_018398815.1 Conus ventricosus
CAGTGTGATGAAAAAATTTAAAGGCCAGTGAATCAATTATTGTTAAACATAGAGTTACCATTAAAAGAGGCATTCCGGGTTCACAGATCACGGCTTTAGTTGAAAACTTTAACAAACAGTTATCTGAAAGGCTTTTTCCTACCAGTATCACAGAGAGCTGATTGACAATTCTCGCAACACAGAATGGGTTAGAAGACTGCCCTCAGTTCTACGTGCAATGAATAATGAAGACTTTAAAGGGCTAAAACCAGTACAAGCAATCAAAAAACAAACAATAAATGTTGCTGAAGACTCCAGTTCATCCGGCAAACTATTACTATTTGGCTTGAAAGTAAGGTATCTTTATTTGCTGGGAGAAGCAGAAGGGGACACTCGCATTAGGGCAACCGATCCAGTTTGGGAGTGTTTGACCCGTATGAAATAAAAAGAATTGTAAAAATGAATCCGCCTGTGTATTATTTACGAGAAACTGACACAACAAAACAACCGGCTCCTCAAAATCTTTTGTGAAGGAGGAACTGCAGATAATTCCGCCAGACACAGTTCCGCTTTAATTAATTTACGTAAATATATTTTGGTTTAAAATGGAAGGCCAAAGGAAGCGCAGATGATACAAGATGATAAATGAAAGACCTTAGAATTGATGCGGGAATCATATAATATGAATTTGCTGTTAAAGAAACATTACAAGGATTCATCGCACATGGCAATGCATCCAGATCACCTACAACCCAAATCCCAATTTTGATTTTCAGGATAAAGAATATCTTGAAATGATAAAAAAATTCAAGCGCATCAAGCAAAAATGAGAAAAATTTTGTCTGAATTGATATTGATATGAGTGAGCTTCTAGATAAAGTTGAGGAAAACTATTATGATTGAGGAAAAATATGAAGAAGATATATAATTATGCTGTTCTCCAATGTCCGATTGCATATGAAAACTCTGGATTAACAAACACACGTCTTGGTGTTTGTTCTATCTAATGACTTCTTTGTTACAACTGTTGTGTTGATCTCATGTAGATTAGATCGCAGTTTTACGTTGTCATGATGAAAAGTATGTTTATTGAACAACGCTTCTTTGTAGTTGTCATGTGATATGTTTTGACTGCACAACTCTGGTGACTAATCTGACAGCTTTGCGCTTGTGTGGATTTTCCATAGTCTTTCCGAAACAGCTGTTGTTCATCAGCTTGAAAAAGTCTTTTTCTGAAGCATCTGTGGATTTAGTTCTGAGATCATTTTTCTTCTTTATGAGGTTTCATGAACTGTTCTTGATCAAAAGAAATTTATACGATGAACACTGTCAATTTTCAAACCATGTCTAAATAAAATTGAAAGTCTTAAGGCAACAAAATTTTTTTTTTGCCTCAAAGATGGGTACAATTTAGGCGCTCGTTTTTTGCCTTTTCTTTAGACTTTCTGCTGCAAGGATAGCATTATCGGCAGGAGTTCGTGGGGGAAAATTCTAAGTCACTCTAGAATGAAACCACCTGTTGACCCGGCGTCAAACGCCCAACCACTTTAATTCCCTTTTTTGAATATTATTTGTTTTACTGTGTACTTTTTTAAATTTACAAAAGGGAAAGTGATTGCGCCAAGCCCATCCAAACAGATTGTTTGCATCTAATACAGAATAATTAGCCTTTTATTTGGGATCATAATCATCAGGTATTTTTGTTTGCTTACAGTAAGGTGCGACCCAACTAATTCCCCCACCAATCCTTTTCAATCATCTAATCATTGGTAAATCGAAAAAAAATAAATCGTATTCCAAACTTTAAAAAGCTCCCAACCTCCCAGGCGCAAAATTAAAAAGCGCGGGATCCAGGCAAATGTTTATGCATGTTTTCATAATTTTAAAAGACGCCCCCCAACAAAAAACGTCAGCCATCAGGTATGAATCTGAAGTCCCCATTTTTTTAAAACCTCAAAACTTCTCCCACGCATTTTGAGCTTTGGGGGGTATGGGAATCGCGTTTTCCTTTTCCTCTAGACAAACAAAAACCAATTTTTAGGGGAAGTGTGTTTTCGTCAAACCTTTCCCAACTGTTCATGTATTCTAAGGTTAAACCCCCTTTTCAAACAAGATTTGGGGTCAAAAAAAATTTCTTCCGTTTTTTGGGGCAGGTTTTTTAAGACTAGCCATGACTCTAAGAACCCACATGTGCTGTGTCACGAGTTTGTCACGGGGCCCAAACCCTTTGACCCTTCTAGGGGGGGAATTATCTTTGTTTATTGTCGGCTGTTGTCGTTACCGCCCCTTAATGTGGCTTGGGTGGGGTTTGCCCCTTGGGTGTAGTTCACTCAACTTGGGTTTGCTTTCTCTCCTCTCTCTCAAATTTTCCACTGTCCGTGCTTTTCTCCGCATTTCAGGGGTGCTGGTACCTTTCTCTCAAATTTGCTGTCATGGGCCTCTCGCCTTCT
Source organism: Conus ventricosus (assembly GCA_018398815.1). NCBI lineage: Eukaryota > Metazoa > Mollusca > Gastropoda > Neogastropoda > Conidae > Conus > Conus ventricosus. Next base: position 2,430 of record JAFLJL010005509.1, read on the forward strand.
TTTTACCCGTCCACGTCTTCATTTTTTTTTAGCCTGAAGTATGCCACCGGACGTAGGTGCATGTTGGCGCCCTCGCTGAGGGGGGTTGCTCTTGACTCGACGGAAGATGTCTCTGGGAGTGCCTGCCCGGGCTGGGGTTTTTCACCGTATCGTCGAAGGTACAGTCGGTATCTTCAAAATTTCCCAAGTCGGCCCGTAGGAAGGGACACCTTCTTTTTTTTCCGCATCTGCGCCTCTGTCCCTGACGACAAGGGCAAAGAGAGTCGTTTGACCCCCTCTTCGGGTCACCCACGGGGAGCTGTACCCCTTTTTTTCCTCCCTCCCTTTCTTTTCCCTTTCCCCCTTCACCTTTTCCCTCCTCCCGGGGGGGCACCCGGAGCTTGACTGGTTGGTGCCCCGCGCTTTGGGGCCACGCTCTTCGGACCACGGACGTTGGGCCACGCTTTTTTGGGGCACGCCTGGTCGGGACCACGGGCTGGGTTTGGGCCACGCGCTGGTTTGGGCCACGCTCTGGTCGGGGCCCGCGGACTGGGTTGGGGCCACGCCTGGGTTTAGGCCCGCCCGGGGCGGACCCCCCCGGGCTGGTTTTTAAAAAGCCCCCCGGCTTGACGGCCCCCCCTGACCCCAAACCAGGCCTCCCCGTAACAAAGCCACGTTTCCCCCCCCCCCCCCCAGGGCGCGCTCCTTTTAAATGTCTGCTTGTGCTTTTCAAGGGTGTCGGCCTTGGGAAAGACCCCTTTTCAAGAAACCCACCCCGGTTTTGGGGGCACCCCAGTTCCCACAGGTCACCCGTAAAAAGGAAAAAGGGAGGGGGGGGGGCGCTCCATGGTGGGGGAAAGGGGTGGATGCTGGAAAATTTAATTTTTAATTGTTATTTGCCTATGTTAATGAAATCGTTTTTTGAATTTTGGGACGCGAAGGGGAATTTTTTATTTTAATTGTCATGTTTGTTTTTGGAATGGGTTGAAAGGGGATTGTGGCCCTGTTTTGTGGGTTGGGAAAGCTTATTTAAGACTGTATGTTTTGGGGTGAATAAAGGGGGGGTTGTATCGTAATCTTTAATTTTGTGGGGCTCTTGCGGGGGGGTGAGGTCAGTCACTCCCTTTTAAATCCCACCCAGACCGATCCTGTCGGGGGAGACCTCCAAGGGGGCGGGGGCCCTGGAAAAATTTTTTGGGGGGTCGTCCGGGAAAGGAAGGGGTCTGACGTCCCTCTCGTTTCGCGAGTACCCCCGTTCGGTTTCCCGGGCCCGTTTTGGGGAAAAAGGTTTTTGTCCCCTTTGTCGGGGTTTTTTCCGGGGGGGGTTTCTGGGTGACCTATGTGAAAAAGGGGTCTCCCGGTGGCCTGAAGGAAAACCGGGGTGACGGGGGATCGAGTTGGAAAACCAGGGGGGTCACCGCACCAGACCTCCTCCTTCCGCCGGGGGCCTTACCAGGTGCGGCCGTAATCTTTCCTTTCTCCTTTTCCGCTCATCTGCCATTCCGTTTTGAAATTAGCCAGTTTTTTTTTGTTTGTTTTTTTTTTCCCGGGTGGTTTTTGAGTACAGGGGGTTGTATTTGGGCGTTTGTGCCCTTTTTTTTTCCTCCTCCGGATTCCCTCTGGGCCCGGTTTTTTTGTTTTTTTCGGCCAAACCCCCCCGCACTGTTTTCTTTATCGGGGGAGCGCGGTTTTTGCCAGAAATGGGGGCAGCCCCACATAGTTTTTTTTTTTTTTTTTTTTTTTCGGGAGCCCCACCGCTCTGTTCCCTGCTTAGAGGGGCGGGGGTTGCCAGATGGGAGCAGCCGGGGGGGTCCGCACACACACACACCCCACACAAAAACAAAACCCTAATCACACACCCTAAAATATTTTTTTTTTTTTTTTCCCAGTAGAATTGTCTTTCCCCTTATTGAAAACCGTAGGATATTGTTTTCATGGGGGACGTCCGGGGGCTGGGGTATGGCACGCGGGGTCGAAGAGAAGGGTATTTAAAATGTTTTCTGTAGTCCCTACTATTAAATACCAGTACTTCGAAATGCGGGAACCTTTTTACTTTTTCCAGTGCTGTAGCAGGGGAGTCCAGTGAATACTTTTCTACCCTTTGCGGGGGGTCTTCCTGTCGAACCCCCGACTGGGACTTTTCCCCTTTGGAAGCGTCAGAGCAACGAAGCAACTGTTTTTGGGGTGGGGTTTTTGGGCGCAGAGACCGAAACCTTTTCCCTCCCCGCTTCCCCCCTAAGGAGCTTTCCCCAGAAGACTTTCCTTAAGGGAAAGGGCGAGGGCCCAAAAGGGCGGGTTTAACCGGGGCTTTCCCCCGGTCGGGAGTGGGGAATCCTTCCCAGGCCCTCACCTTTTGTCCTGTGTTTCTAGAGCACAGCACGAGAGGGTGCCCACAGGGAAACCCTCCGTAGGGAAGAGGCGGGTCAGCGTAGGGAAAAGTTTTTTGGGTAGGGTGGAGGCTCTGCCCGAGAGGAGACTGACAACAAAGATTTTTGCCCTAGGGGGGAAAAGGGGATGCTGCGCAGAGAAAAGGCTACCCACGGGGGGCCCTTCGTAAGGGAAAAGGCTGCCAGACGGAGGATCAGCGAAGGGGAAAAAGGGGGTGCCTCGCAAAAGGGGGAGCTCCCAGACAGGGAACCCTCCGAAGGGGAAAACAACAGGAAAGGGGGCTCCTTTCGTAGGGAGGAGATTTTGGGAAAAACTTCTTTCGCGGGCCCCCCGCATCTTAAATCAAGGGGGGTTTAAACACCAGGGAGGGGAAAGAGTTTAGGCCCCAAAATTTAAAACTACCAGAGTTTTAGAAACCCTTGGGGGGAAAAGATATGTTCCTGGGGCATTTGACAAGGGGGTTTCTATTTTATAACCCAATTTTCGGGGGACCCAAAAAGGGATGCACCTTTTTTTCTGGGTTAAACTTTTTGCTTTCAAGGGGGTGGGGTGGGCCCCTCTAAAAGAAAGGGGCTCCCTTTTGGGAGAAAATTTCAGTTGGGTCTCTAAAACGTTTCCACCGTACCCCCAGAAAAACGTAAAAGTGGGAAAAATTCAGTTTCCCTAAGAAAAATAAAAGACGAGAAAATTTCCCTGCATTTGGGGGGGGGGGGGGGGAAAACCCCCGCAAAAAGCAGGGTACGGGGGTTTTTGGGGGTAATTTTTGGGGCCGGAGGATCGATCCCCCTTGAAAAGCTCACCAAAACTGTGTCCCCAGAGTTGGGGATCCGGGTTTGGCGAAAACGCACCCAGGGTTTCGGCGGGCTGCGATTCATACCGCTTTAGGTGTTTTTTCTGAAGCCGCAGGGTTATGGGGGCCCCCAAATACGGAGAGGAAAACCCTCCACAGGGTTTTGTGGCAATAAGGCGCCGACAAAATGTTTCGGGGGGAACAAGGGAGGCGTTTTATCGGGGGTTTCAGCGCCCCCACCTTTTTTTTCTTTTTTGGTGTCCTGGCCACCCTTTGGAAAATTTTCCCAAAGCCGCTGGTATCGGGGGCTGGGCCTTTCCAACGTCCCGTGCCTCGGCTAAAAGTGGGGTTTCCCTCCCCCTTTTTGGGGATTCAAGTGCCCAGTGTTTTCCTCTGTTGGGTTTGGTTTTTCCCCCTTGGCGAAAACCATTTAGGATTCGGGGGCATCAACGATTTTGTGGAAAAAAATTTGGTTTTCCCCCAGGGCCCGGGGGGGCGCTAGTTATGAAAAGTGTGCGGGTTGGGAGGCTGGTTTTACCTCCACCCGCCTTCCGACTTTTTTCCTATCTCCACCCCCTACTTCGGGGGCGAAGTAAAGGGCCATGCGGGGGAGCGACCTATGGGATTTTTCCCCTTTTCATAGGGGGAAAACTGTCACCTTTTCTGACGGGCGCAGTCGTCTTTGTCCAAAGGGTCCCCGAAAAGGGGTTGGGGGGGATTCCCCCACGCGCCAAACTAAAAAAGCGGGAAAAGGAAGGTTTCCCTTCTCCCCACCCATTTTTCTGACGAGTTTTTGGCCGGCCGATCCCGCACCATGGTCCGCCTTTAGGGCCCGGGACTTTGGTTTTCCAAAAGCCGCCCACAAAAGGCAGGTTTTTCCTGCCAGTCTGCCCGACACCCCAAGGTGACTTCAAACTCCACAAGGGGAAACCTCTTTAGGGTTTTTCCCCTCAGGGAGATCGTGTGGCCCCAAACAGCTTTTTTTCCCCAAAAACCCTTTAGAGAGTCTTTTCCCCCGCGGCCCCCGATTTTCCCCCCGGGGAAAATCAAATGGGGTCCAACGGGGCTCTCGAGCGAGTAAGAAAAGGACTTTTTTCCCGGCCAGGGATGAAAATCCAGTTAGGCCGTAAATTCCCAGTTTTCGATGTCCCCCCAACGGGCAACGCCTAAAGGGCCCCTTTAAAACGGGGGGTTCCCTTTGGGTCGTGCCTCTGGTTGGGAGCCCTTTAGCAAGGTCGGGTCGACCCGGGGGGACCCCAAATTTAACCACAAACCGTTCGCGGCCCCCAATCTGGTAAATGGGGGGACTAAAGCGCTCGGTACCCCCAAAGGGTGTCCCCTAGGAAATTTTCGACCCCCTACTGTACTGAGGCTCTCTGGCAATAAGGGGCGCGCAAATGGGGGTCCCAAAAGAAACCTTTCGGGCCATGGGACCCAGTTTCTGTCCGGGAAATCAAGCAGGGGGAAAAACCCCTCTCTCAATATCAAAGGGGAAAAAACGTCCCCCCTATCATGCCAGGCCAAAAAGGGCCTTTTCCCAAACGTTTTAAAGGGGCGTTGGGAAACAGATGGGGGGGTTTGCCTATGTGCAAACAACCTCGTTAGTTTGGGGGTCGTTCCCCTTTCCCGCTGTAAATGTTCGCCCCACGGGAGGTTCCCAAAGGGAAAACAAAGCGGTTTTCCCCATTTGAAAAACCGAAAGGCAAACAGTGCGGGGGGGCCCCCCAAAATCCTAAGAGATGTGGACCCACGATGATGTGGAAAAACCTTCCCGTCAAGGGGGAAGTCGATAAGTGGGGCGATCAAAGCAACCGCATCCTGACACTTTCCAGCTTGGGTTTGCAACCACTTTTCATCGGGAAAAACCAAATACCCAAAGGGTTTTTTATGACCCGAAAGCATGTTTTAACGGTGGTTTGAGCCGGGGAAAAGGTGTTTTCTTTTTCCTTCCCCCCCCAAAGGAAAAAAACAAGCTTCCGCTTGCTTGGGAAGGGGCCGTTCGTGGTCGCCTCGGGGGGGTGACTGGGAAATTAAACCGGGTTCGTGGGGGCGTGGGGAAGGGAAACCCCGTAAACACGCCAACCTCCTGAAGGCGTACATGGGGACCCAACGCAGGGCCAGCCGGGGTTAAAAAACCCCTGCGTTGTGGAGAGTGGCGAGGCACCCGTGTCGGGGGGCCCGGACTTTCCCCCTGTTTTTCCCTCGTTTTGAGAAGAGCCTGGGAAGGATGTTTTCCCCCGGTTTTTAAAAACCCCTCCCCCAGCACAAAACTGCCCCTGCACAGCCCTTTTGGGCCCGGAGTTCCGGACGTGCTCCCAAAAGATCGGCCCCCGCACAGTACCCTTTCCAGTGGGAAAATGGCATTGACCACCGGGGAAACCCCCAAATTTGGGTCAAAAAAGTACCCTCTGCCTCACTCTCAGGCGGCTGTTTTTTCCACAGGAAGGGGCGGCCATTTGAAAGGGTTTGGGGGGATTTTAAAAAGGGGGAGTTCTCCGTACTCATCCCCCCCCTCCTTTTTGGAAAGAAAAAAGGATGGCAAAATAGGTTTTTGGCGTCGATTTCGTCGCGGAAAAAGGTTTTTCCGTTTGATCTGAACCTATGCCGGGTGTCCCACCCAAAACTTTGCTCAGCTGATCGGGCCAACTATTTCACAAGTTCGATCTCGCAAAGGGGGACTGGGAGATTCCCTTTCGCAGAGAGGGCAAAAACCCCAAAAAGGCATTCACGACGCCGAAGGACCCGTTCCAGTGGAACTTTATGCCTTTGGGGCCCCAAAACAGGGCCCGGGGGGCAATTTTTCCAAAATCGCGTCTGCGACAATTGCTTTTTTCCCCCTCGAAACGCCCGATCTGAACAATTTCAAAGGACGACCTGCTACTCGCTCCGTAGATTTTAGCTCGCACGTTTTCCCCTCCTCCGTCGTCTGTTTCTTTCCCTCTTTCGCGAGGGTTTAGATGTCGCTGCCTTTTCCCCAAAATTTAATTTGGGCCCGGACGAGATTTTCCCTTTTTGGGGGAAACATTTTCAGCGGGGTTTGGGGGTTGCCCTGAGGAACAAGGTGACCAAAGTTTCAGGGCCAAACCTTTCCCGGTACCAAAAGGGGGAATTTCGGTCATTTCCCTTGGGCTTTCGGATACTACCCCCCAAGTTCAACCGTGACTTTGCAAAAAGGGTTTCCTTTTTTCCCCCCACTGACCTGACGAAAGGGGAAAAAGCCGAACGTCTGGTTTGGGATAAAGTTCCAACAGGGTTTTTACGCCTTGAAGAAAGGCCCTCACAAATCCCCATCCTTGGGTCTCCCAGTCCTAAGCCCTTTTGTCCTGCGGCCAAAACCTTTTTTGCCGGGGGGGGATTTGGGGGGGGGGGGGTTTTTTGCTACAAATCCCGGGGGGAAGGGGGCCCAACCCTTGGGGTATGCGAAACAAAAAAAAAAAACCCCTGACCCCCGAGACAGATAAAAACACGATTGAAAAAGAGTGTTTAGCATCGTGTGGGGCATCAGGAAGTTTTCCCCCATTTTAACGGCCCGGGGGTTTTTGCTGGAGACGATCACATCCTCTCCAGTACCTGGGCCGGATCCGGGCCCGTCCCTCGTCGACTCATTTGGGGGGGGCAGTGGGAACTGCATCATGCTTCACTTTCCGTCATAATCAAGGGTTCCTTTTAAAAACGGATCTTTACTATCTTTGCCGAGCTCCGTATCAGCACAAATTTGGAAAAACAGTCGGGGGGGACACTTCCCCTCCAAACCCGGGGTTTTAAATTTCCCTTTTTTTTCCTGTATTTGGGTAGTTAAAAGTTTTTTACCCTTTAAATGAGGTTAACGGGAAATGAAAAACAAAAACCCAAATTTTTGGGTTGTTACTTTTTTGGTTTGGGAAAGGTTTTCTTTTTGTTTGATTTTAAATGTAGTATTTTTTATTTCCCTGGTGAATTTTAAACGAGAAATTTTTTATTGGGGTTTTTTCGTACTCTGTCGATCACAGAGGGGTTTTGGGTTCGGTCCCAATTTTTGGAAATTTTCACCCGCTCAAGGTTCAAAGGACCCCTGTATCTCAGAGAAACCCGATGGGGTTTTTTTTGGGGGGTTTTTTCACAGTTTGTCACGGGGGCCCCACGAAAGTTTTAAAAAACCCTCTAGGTGGCGGAATTATCAATTTTTTTATTGTCGTTGCTGGGGGGGTTGGGGGGTCCCCCCTTAATGTGGCTTGGGGGTCGGGTTTCACCTTTGGGGGGTAGTTCACTCAACTTTTCGTTTTCTTTCTTCTCTCTTTTCCCCCTAATTTCCCCGCCGTTTCTATTCATTCCCGCAGGTTTACGGGTGGGCTGGTACCCTTTCCTCGAACTTCTTCTATCGGCCCCTCGCCTGTCTTTTTTAAACCGCGCAAATGCTTTATTTTTTTAGCCTGAAGTAAAGGGTCACTCTGTGACAGGGTGGGGGATGTTTTTGGCCGCCCTCGCGGGAGAGGTTAGGGTTTTTGAACCGAGCGGAAGGGTGTCTCTGGGGGCCCCTGCTCCGGGGCTTGGGGGGTTCACCGTTCGTCGAAGGTACAGTGGTATCTTCAATTTCCCCACGTCGGCCCCCGTAGGAGGGGGACATCACCCTTTTTCTTTTTCCGCATCGCGCCCGTCCCCCCCGACTGGGCAGAAAGGGGAGAAAAGAGGCGTTTGGAACCCGCCCTTTGGGGGCACCCCACGGGGAGCTGTACCCTTCTTTCCTTTTCCCTTTCCCCTTTCCCCTTTTTTCTCTCCTCCCAGCTACCTTTTCCCCCCTCCCGGGGGGCTTCACCCCGGGGCTTGGACTGGTTGGGGCCAAAGCCTGGGGGGGCCACGCCTTGGGCGGGCCACGGCTGGTTGGTGCCACGCCTGGTTTTGGGGGCCAAAGCTTTTGGGGCGGGAAACCCCGGGGGCTGGTTGGTTCCCAAAGCGCGGGGTTTAGGCCCCGCCTGGGCGGGGGCCGGGAAATGGTAGAAAAACCCGGGCCGGCTTGAAATGGGGCCCGGGCCCCGATCCCCCTCCCCGGACCCCCCCATAAAAAACGCCACGTCCCCCCCCCCCCCCCCCCCCCGGACGCGCTCGTTCCTGCGGGTTTACGTGTTTAGGGGGTCGGCCCGGGGAAAAGGACTCTTTTTCAAAAACCGACCCGGGGTTTTGGGGCAAAAATAGTGCGGGCAGGGGGCTCCCAGTTAAAAACTTTGGGGAAAGGCAGGGGTGTGGAGGCGCTCCCCTTTTGGGGGAAGGGGTGGATTCTTGGAAAAAGTTTATTTAAAAATTGATTATATGTCATATGTGTTTTTTTTTTTTTTAAAAAGCTGTGATTGTGTTTTGTAAAGTCCCTTGGGGAAAATTTTTTTTATAATTGTGCATGTTGTGGGGTGTTTTGGGAAAGCTTGATTTTTTATTGTGCTGTTGTGTGTGTTGGAATGGGTTAAATTTTAAAGACTGTATGTTGGTGTGAATAAATGGGGTGTTTTATCGTAATCTTTTTTGTTGGGTCCTTGGGGGGGCGTTTGGGGAAGGGGCCCCTTTTTTCTCCCTTACATCCCACCTAGACCGATCCCTTCAGGGGGAAAACCTCCCCGGGGGCGGGCGGGGAAATGCTGCAAAGTCATAAAAAGACATGTTATTTTTAAAAAGGGAAAAACATGTACTTTTCTGATGACTGTGCCAAAGCCTTTACACCCTAAGGCGTCGGTTTCTGCTTGCATATTATAAGGGGAGAGGGCCTAACCCCCGCAAATTGTGAAAGAATAAAAGGGGAGCTTTCCCTGTCCCTTGGGTTTAAATTTAGTTTTAAGATTGCATTTTTACTGTGTCGGGCCCCCTGAACTTTTCCACTAATTTGATCATGGCCTCTTTTCTGTCGGAAAGGGGTTCCCCTTTAGACTTAGCTCTAAAAACCCCAAATCCCAAAAATTTGGGGGCGATTAAACTGTTTTTGGGGGTTTGGGCGGTTTTTAAAATTTTTTGATTTTAGATAAGTTCAGAAATTAAATTAAAACATTTATTACCGCACTTCCTTTCATGCGTTTTTAAGAAATTATTCTGCAGCATCTGGCCTCTATAAAATTCTTTGGGCTGGGAAAGGGCCCCCATTTCCACCTAAAAAACAATGGAAAAAAATAACAAATTTATGATTTCTCATTAAAAATGTTTTTTTTTCGAAGTTTTTGTGGGGCCCGGGCCCTTTTATAAGAACAATTAAACGACCGAATTTTGGGGGAAAAAAACATTTTGGAAAAATTTTTCATTCCCTTTAAGGGGTTTTAAAACTTTAGATCCCGGGGGGGCGTAAAAAAAATTTTTGGGATTTCAGTCAACTGGGCCGAACAAAAAATTTTTTAGGGGTTTAACCCCTGCTTTAACGGGTTAAATTTTTGTTAAAACATTTTTTTACAGAAAATTCCCTTGGTTTTTTGCCCTCCTTTTTGGAAAAATGCTGCATTAAATTTACTCATTGTTCATCAATTTTTAATGCTGCCCCCGGGTGGGGAAAAACACAGTAGTTTAAATCCCAAAATGATTTTTGTCTGGGTCCCCCAATCGTTTTGGGGGGGATTTTTAACCTTTTAAAGGGGTGTTTGATTTGTTTCCTCATCCCCATGTGGGAAATTTTTAAAAATTTTTTGGTTTTTTTTTTTTCAAACGATCAATTTTTATCTACACTAACAGGGAAAAAAAATTCCCCATTGAAGTTAAGATCTTTGGGGTATTGCCGAAAGTTAGGGCACTCCTCCCGGGGGGTTCGCGGGCGGGATTTCAACCCTTTCAAGAACAAACCACAGAAACATTTGTTTGGGCTGTATTTTTTTGTTTAAAAACTTCTTTTTTTTGCCCAAACCAATGCTGGGGGCAAACGGAAAAGTAAACCTTTTGCCAAAAATCGGTGGCATACTTAGCCTTTTTAAAAACTGAAACTTTTAAAAACTTCGCCCTCTGACCAACCAAGCCCCTCATTTTGGGTTTTTTCCGGCTTCATCAAACCCGTGTAAGCAGTTGGTTCTGCCCAACCCCGGTTTTTAAGGTCGTTTTGAAAAGAAAAAAATCGTTGTTTAGTTGGAAAACCCAAACTTTCTAGATTTTTTTTCATTTATTGTTTTAAAGCCCAAATTTTTAAAAAAACAACAAAACTTTTAAATGGGGGGGTCTATTTTTTTACTTGGAACGGGGAAATAGCAAGTAAAAACGCTTGCCCGCCCCTTTTTTCTGGGGTCAAAAGACTTCAAATTTTTAAAATCATTTTAAACTCTTTTCAAACGTTTTTTCTCGAAACAATTTCCTTTAAACAAATTTATCTGGGGCCTTTTAAAAACTTAGGCCATGCGTCCCTTTTTTTTCTAAGCCAACATATTTATTTAAATAAAAAAAATACGGGCATCGGGGCTCCCAAAGTCGTCTTAATCAAATCAACACAACGGGCCCTTTTTTTGGGGTTGGCTTTAAAAAAAAGGGATATACACCCTTTGGCGTTGTTAATGCGAGTGTTTAGAACAAAAAGGGGTTTAAGTCCGTCTTTTTTTAAAAATTCCTTTTTTATCTGGGTCGGGGTTTGGGTGTTTTAAAAAATTTTTCCCCTTTCCTTTTTTTGAAAATTTAAACTTTTGTCTCTGTATCATCAAAAACGGGCCCGTAAACCCATTAAATTCCCTTTATCCGTGATGGTTTTAGTCAACTACGCTTTATTTAATTTTTCATTTGAAGGGAAATAAGTTTTGCTGTTTTTAGTTGAACCAAAGCTTGTGCTTTTTTGGGTTTAGCTTTTATTTTTTTTGCTTTGCAGCACTTACACTAAAGAACACAAAGGGCCCAAAAGGGTTTAAAAAAAAAACCCCCTTTGAGGAAAGCTGGCCGGGGCCCCTATCCTGTTTCAAAGAGACCAAAACTCGTTCCCCGCGAAGCCCTGCACTAATAGCGAAAGCTCCATATTTAAAATAAACAGCAAAAAGACAGCAGAATACCTTCGTTTTGGGTTTTTCTGTATTTTTAAAGGCCTCTCATAAATTTTCTGCTTTTGTGAAAGGGTTTTTTAAAATCTAAAGGGTTTTTTTATGGTCCGGGGGTTTTTCTACTATCCCTTCTTCTGCGGCTTAGACGGTTTTTTGGATAAAACCAAAACAGACATGTTTTTTTAAAAAATAAAAAAATAATTTAGTATTGTATATTTTTAATTGTTATCTTCAATATTCAGTGCGCTTTCTTAATTAAAAAATACACGTTAAAGTGGTTTTTCGCCCTTTCTTTTTTTTTTTCCCCAATTTGAAAGTTTTTATGTCCCCGGGACAGTTAAACCCGTTTCCCCATGTAACTGATTATCCTCCTTTGGGACCTTAGGTAAAATTCCTTAAACCGTTTTTTGTTTTTAAATAATGTTTCAAGTTAACGCTTTTAAAAGAGGAGTTCTTTAGACAAAAGGTCAACTGTTGGATTTCTACACCTCCCGTCCCCCCAAAACAGTTTTTTTTTTCATCAAAATGGGGAAAAGGTTTAACCCCGCTGGGCGTAGTTTTGGTTGGGGACTCCCCTCTTTTTGTACATTGCATTTGGGTTTTTTTGGGGGATTAAAAAAATTTTTCAGTTTGTCTTTTAAAATGGTTTTTCATTTTTCGAACAGCAATAAAAAAACCTTTTTTAAGCGATCTTGTTGTGGACTAAAACAAAAATTTTCCAAAAAGTGTCTCCCCTGCTTTTAGGATTTTTAGAATGTTTGAATAAACTCTTTCGTAATATATTGCAAATTTTTAAAATAAATTTGTTGCTGGATCGCCCCAAAGTTAGGGTTGCTAAAAAAACGTAAAACTTTTAACGCGATTAAAAATTGCTTACTTTCCCTTCCCCGGTGTTTTTTAGTTTATAATAACATGTTTGTAGCTTAAAGTTAGTTCATTGAAATCGTCTTTTTAAGCTCATTGAAAGTAGGGAAAGGCATGCGTTTTTTAAAATCAAAATCTAGGCGTATGAAAAAGCGATTACCATACGAAAAATTACAGCTACTTCCTTTTCCCGTTTTTTGCTTTCTTCAGGCCTATTCTATGTTTTAGGGCTTTTTTCATTTTAAAATTCCCTTTTGAAACGCAAGATGGGCCCCTTTTCATTCCCGGTTAGCCATAGATCAAAATTTGGTTAAAAATATGTCTGCATTGTTTTAAAAAAAATATTTCTTGCCCCTCAAGTTTTATAGAAATTTTCTTAACGTTTGCCCCCCCCCAGATTCGGACAAACGGTTCTGTTGGGGTCGTTTTTTGAAGGAGTTTTTTGGGAAAGTAAGACGCGCAGACCCTTTCCCAAAATCCTTATCCGCCTAGGTCGGGAAAATTTTAAACCCTTTAAGAATTTAAATCCGAATCAATAGAAAGCGGATTTTTTTGGAACGGAATATTCCGTTTATTTCCCTTCCCCCCAAAAAAGGGGGGCTCTTTAGTCTTCTTTGCGGGTCGAAAATTGGGACCCCATATGCTTGTGACATTTTTTTTTTTAAAACAAAAAAAAAATTTTAATTTTTTAAAAAAAAACTTTGGCGGGCCATTGGAGGGGGAAGAATTTTTTGGGATGTTTTAGACCCTGGGGGCGACATAGTGAAATGACTCCTTTAGTACAAACGCTGGGGGCTTCATTGCAGGGATAAAATTAGTAGAAAGGGCCCCGGCAAAGGGGGAAAATTAACGAAAGAAAGGTCGGGTCATTATACCAAATTTTGGGGACTAAAAATTTCCCAAAAACTATATGCCTGGGGTTTTTTAAAACTAAAAGAAAACCCTTTTGTATTTTAAAAAAACGAAAAAAGGAGAACGTGTTCCACTTACGAAATTAAACGAAACCCATAAAGGGTTTTTTGAGGCGGGGTTTGAAATTTGGGACAAAGGCCCCTTTGAAAAGCAAAGGGGGGTTCCCTTGGCTTTACTAAATCAAAATTAAATACGGGGGACTTTGGTTCCTTTAAAAAACACACTACAAAAACCCCCAAACAGCAAACCCAAAATTCCAAAAAACACAAAACCTAAAGATTTGGGTTTCAAGAAACCGACGAAAAAATTTAAATGCAAAGCAAAAACTCACTGAAGAAAAAAAAACGCATTAGAAACAAAAATGATCCCCCGCTACCTATGAGGAATTATTACCCTTTGATGTGCTTTAAGAACCTTTCAAAGGGGAATTTTTTAAACAATTTGAAAAAATGACTGAACTAAAGGGGGCATATAAAAAAGAAAAAAAAAAAAAATTTTGTGATGCGGGGGAACGCCAATTTGGGGCCCGGGGTTTTAAAAGAAAGAATGGGAACAAAGACTAGATGCCCTTAATAAAAGATTAGCTAGACAGAAGCTTTGGGAATTTAACCCGAGAACAATTAAAAAACCCTAAAGGGAGCAAATTTAAGAAAAAACTTTCCAAAAAAAATTTTAAATTTGAAAACAAAACGTTTGCAGAACAATACGAACACTTTTTTTAGGAGAAAGGGGGGTACATTAGCAAGCGTTATAACACCCTTTTGGATTTGCAATAAGTAAAATGGTGTTAGCTTTTTTCAGGCGGCCGGGGGGTAAAAACCCAGTCCCGGGCCAAAAGGGCCCACCGCCTCCACACCCCCTGAAAAAATCATGGGTAAAAAAACAGCTTGTTCATTTTGCGGGTTTTTTAAAAAATTACCCTTAAAAAAGCCAGGGAAAGCTTTACCAGGTTTTTTTAGGGGGTGTTGTTAGCTGGTTTTTGGTTTTACGCAAGCAAAGTAGGGGGTTTTTATGGCTGAGCACTTAGGGAAATTTTGTTCTCTTAATATTTGGGGTTTTAATTTTTTTAGAAAAATTTAAAGAAGGAGAAATTCCTACCCCCGGGTTAATCCAAAAACATGCGCTGTTTTTTTTCATTTTTCATGGTCATTATTTTTTTTTTTTCTTCAACGGCCTTTGGGTTTTGGGGGCCGGGGGGAAAAGGTTTTTAACTTATTTTTGGGGGGGTTAAAAACTTGTTTGTTTATGCTTTTTAATTTACTGGTCAGTTTTTAATGTCGTTTTGCCCAAACCCTTTTGTTTCTTTGCCTGCCAAAAGGGGTTTTCAGGTTTTAGTTTTTTTATTTGTACCTATCTGGAGTCGGGAGGTCGAAGGGGCAGCTGTAAAACCATTTGCCTCACCAAAGTCTACTTTCGTCTTGCAAAGGTTTCGTTATGCTCGATTTGCCTGTGTTTGGGAAAATTTAGAAACACCAAAACTTTAAAGGACGAAAGAATGTTTATTCGTTCTATTCCGGCTTTAGTTAGGCCCTTAGAAGTGCTAAAAAAAATTTTGGTCCACGCTGTTTTTTTGCCTTGCTCTAGGGAAACCCAAGAAAACCCTGTGCCTTAGAGAAAGATGTATAAGGAGGACCCCAAGTCATATTTTAAATTTCTGTACCCCCAAAAAAAATAAGGGGTGCCTAAGCCGTGTTTTGCGGTCCAATTTTTGTCTAAAGTCTGCCCTTAAAAATTTAAAATTTTTAAAAATTTCGTTCCGTTTCCTTTTCAAAAAGCCTTAAATGTCTTTTTTTGCTGAAGGGAAATTTTAAACGGTTTGTCATTGGGGTTTTGGCGCTTGAAGGTTCAGTAAAAATTTACTTTGGGAGGTGTAAAAAAAAATAAAATCTATACACGGGACCTCCCCAAAAGGATCAGGGATTTAAGTGATCAGTTTAGACACTCCACCCCCAGTGATGCAAAAAACACACCCAAATTTTAAAATGGTTCTGTTTAAAAAACGCATCGGATGACTAAACCCCCACACTTTGCGATTTGTTTTTTTTAAAAAGGGGGGTTTAAAGATTTCGTTTAATGGGTACTCACCTTTATTTGAAAGGTGTCGGTCGGGGTTTCCAGAAATGACAAGTGTACAGTTGCTTTTTTTTTAAGATTGTAGTGGGGCCCAACGAATTTTTTGCATTGGGTATATTTAAATTTGCACTCTTTTTTTTTTCTTTTTAAAAAAGGGTTTTTGTAACAAAAAACAAATAAAAGCCCGCCCTTCTTTTTTAAAAATTGCTATTGAAAAAATTTGGGGAAACCCGGGAATGGTTGCGCTTCAGGGAAATATTTACAAAGTCTTTTAGGGTTTTAAATAAAAGTGAACCCAAAAAAGGAATAATAAGTTTAAAAAAAGGGTTTGATAATAGGGGAAAACCATTAGTTACCCCGTTAACCATCCCTGATGGTTTTTAGGGGGTTTTTGTCACAAAAAGAAGAAAATGAGTAATTTTAAAACATTACTCTCAAATTTAAACCCAATGCAAATTCAAAAAAACCAAATGTTGACCTTCAAACCGGGAAAAAAAAAAGAAGTAGGTTACTATTTTGTGAGGTTTCCCAAAAAATGTTGGGGCTATAAAACTCCCAATCAAACCCCGTTCATTTTTTTTAGATTTACGTCAAAAAAAAAACTATTTAAAGAGGGGGAAAAATCCGCCGATCTTGCATTACTTTCTTTTACTCTTGTTTTTGGGAAAATGAGTGAGATGATGAAAACTTATATGAGGGAAAGGGCCCCTTCAATTTGTTTTAAGAGCTTTTCCCCTTGGGGAAAGCTTTATTGCGATTTTTGAAATTTTACAATTCCCTATTTTTTCTTTTTAAAAAAGTTTAGTTTGTGGGGGGGGTCGGATTTTTTAATAAAAAAAATTGCAGACAAAACGGGAAAAAAGTCGTAAAAAATGTGATAACCTACACTTTGTTTTAAAAAGGAAAAATTAATTAGCTTCTAAAACTTTGCCCGCTTTGGACCAGAAAAAACCGGGGGAAGTTACATTAGCACCTGAAAAGGGTTGTAAAACCTTAAAATTTAAAAAGCCCTTGCAGACGTTGGGGAAACTTTGAACCAAAACCCGGTGTAAAATGGGGCGCTTTTTTAGGGTTTTTTGAGAACACTAAAAGTTGGTGATTAAAAAACGAAAAAGAGGTTAGCGACAAAAAAAAATTTTCCTAAACTAGAAAAAACTACGCAATGTAAAAGCAAATAAGGGTGGCCAGTTGAATAAAAAATGGGTGGGAAAACCCTGACAGAAAAATTGGCACTTAAAAACCTTATTTAGAAGGGGGAAAAAAAAATTTAAATTTTCATAAGCCCATTTCCCTTTTTTTTCCCGCCCAAAAAATTTTCAGAAAAGCTTTAACTCGGGCCCCTTTACTGTAAGTCTTATCCCGGGGACGAAAAATTAGTGGGGAAAAGAGATTGAAATAACCCCCGTAGGGGGAAAAAAACGTCCCACCCTCCACAGAAGAGAAGCGGTTTTAAAGAAAGCTTCTAAAAAAATTTACAGTTCTTTCCCAAGAAAAATTAGGAGACAGGGTTCACAATGTTATTTAAATTTCTGTTTTTTAAAGTTGTGGAGAGGGAGGGGGGGTTGTGGGGTTGTGACGCCCTTAAAAAAGGGAAAATTAATATTAGCTGGCAAAATTAGAGGGTTTAAACGCCTTAAATTTTCCCATCGTCGTTCTTTCACGGGTGAGGATATTAAGATATAAAAAACAAGCAACAAAATCAATTTTGGGATTTAAAATAGAAACAATCTTACTTAACCCCCCCCTAAATTTGGTTTAAATTTCCCAAATTTGGGGCATCTTTAAGGGTTTTATTATACGAAAAAGTTTTGCCCGGAGAGTATGAAAAAAAAATAATTTAACGGGAATTTAAAGTTTAAAAATTTCTGTTATAAAACTTGGGAGAAAGACAATTTTTGGTGTAAATTGCCGTTTGAAAAAACTTTATGTTTAAATCCCCTCATTGTTCAATGATTTGGGGGGAAAAACTGGCTGGGGGAAAAAAAAATTTTTTGTCCTCGCCCTTTTTAAAAAATTGTTTTTTCTTTTATAATTTTGTTCATTAGTAATTTTCTGCCCCCCCACTTAAATGGAACAAAGTATAATGATAAAAGGGTTTTTATAGGGGCGGATGATGCCCTTATTTTTAAAATTAACCCCAGCAATAAGCGAGTGAGTGTTTAAAAAAACCTTTTTTTTAAAATTGTTTGGGGGAAACGCAGACACTATTTTTTTTATGGGAGATGTTCGGCAAAAAGGAGACTTTATTTTAAAAAGAAAAAACACTTTGTCAAAAACTGGCTTTTCAGGGGAAAGAAAATGCTGGGGATAAGTGTTGGATTTTATTTTCAAAAATATAACTCCTTTTTTTAAAAGATTTGAGAACAGTTAAAGATGTAGTTTTATTTCAAAGGGAAAGACGGGAAAAGGGCTTTTGAGGAATGTAGCGTGAAAATGATGTTATTAAAAATGATCGGGAAAAAAACCGCAGAATTAACCCAAAAAACTAATATCGGGAAAACTTTAGTAAATTAGTTTTAAAAAACAGAAACCCTACCCCTTATGTTTGTTTGAAACAAAATCGTTTTTTTTTTGGTTTTTTGGAAGTCTTACTTGTAGAAAAACTTTAAAAAGCCGGTTCTAGAGTCAAGGGGGTCGAAATGGTTAAAATGTTTTAAGAAGGTTGGTTTTACCTCGTTAAGCCCCATGCCCAGGGGAATCAATTTCCCATGAGTATGAGAAAAACCCCTGTTTAAATAACCAACCCGGGGGTTAGCTGCCCAAAATGGTGGGGGGCAGCTGGCCTGGGTTTGGGGTATTTATCATTCTCTTTTTTGCCTTTAATTTCTTATGAAGGCTGCCAGAGGCAGGTTTGCCTTAATCCCTTCCCAAGGGCTGCCAGAGGCTGTGTTTTGCAAAAATTTCCTTTTCCCAAGGTTTGCCAGACGCAGTTTTTGGGCCAAATAATTCCTTCCCCAAGGCTGCCAAAGGCAGTGGTCCCAAAATTTCCTTTTACCAAGGCTGCCAGGGCAGTGTTTGCCAAAATTTCCCCTTCCCAAAGGTTTGCCGAGGAAAGTGTTTGCCATAATTCCTTACCAAGGCTGACACAGGCAGTTTTTTCCCCTAACCCTTTTACCAAGGCTGCCAGGGGGCATTTTGTTTCCTTAATTCCTTCCCAAAGGCTGCCAGAGGCCCGGGGGTTTGCCAGAATTCCTTTACCAAGGCTCCCAGAGGCAGTGTTTGCCAAAATTTCCCTTCCCAAAAGGTTTGCCAGAGGCGGGGTTTTGCCAAAATTTCCCTTCCCAAAGGTGCCAGGCGGCTTGCCAAAATTTTTTTTCCAAAAGGCCCGCCAGGGGCGTTTTTTCCCAAAATTTCCTTCCCAAAGGCTCCCAGAGGAAAGGGGGTTTCCTTTAAATTTTCCTTCCCAAAGGGGACCAGGCAGTGTTTGCCATATTTCCTTTCCCAAGGGTTTTAAACAAGAGTGATTCCCCATAATTCCTTACAAAGGGGGGGACACGGGCCAGTGTTTGCCCAAAATTTCCTTTTCCCAAGGCTGACAGGGGGGCGTGTTTCCCCTAATTTCAAACCCTTGGGGACACAGGCAGGGTTTTGCCCTTTAATTCCTTACCAAGGCTGCCAGAGGCAGTATTTTGCCAAAATTTTCCTTACCAAGGGGGGGGGGGACACGGGGCGGTGTTTGCCATAATTTCTTCCCAAAGGGTCCCCGAGGCAGTGTTTCCCCTAATTCCTTCCCAAGGCGGGGACACGGGCTTGTTTGCCTTTTTTCCCTTCCCAAAAGGTCCCAAAAGGCGTGTTTCCAAAATTTCCCATTTCCAAGGTTTCCCAGGGGCGTGTTTGCCAAAATTTCCTTACCAACCCTCCCAAAGGGGCGGGTTTTTGCCTAATTCCTTCCCAAAAGGGTTGGACACGGGCAGTGTTTGCCAAAATTTCTTTCCCAAAGGGGCTGCCGGGGGCCCAGTTTTTTCCCATAATTCCTTACCAAGGTGACAAGGCAGTTTTTGGGCCAAAATTTCCCCTTTCCCAAAGGTTTGCCGGGAAGTGTTTCCCAATAATTCCCTTACCAAGGTTTGCCAGGGGGGCATTTGTTTGCCTTTAATTCCTCACCAAGGCTGCCGAGGCGGGGTTTTTGCCTTTAATTTCCCCTTACAAGGGGGGACAAGGAAAGTGTTTGCCAAAAATTTCCCTTTACCAAGGCGGCCAGAGGAGTGTTTTACCAAAATTCCTTCCCAAAGGGCTGCCCACAGGCAGTGTTTGGCAAAATTTTCCCTTACCAAGGCGGGACACAGGCAGTGTTTTGTCATACTTCCTTACCAAGGTGCCAAACGCAGTGTTTGCCATAATTCCTTCCCAAGGCTGCCAAGGCAGTTTTTCCCTTTTTAATTTCCATTCCCAAAGGGGCTGCCAGAGGAAAAGGTTTCCCCAGAAATTCCTTCCCAAGGCTGACCCCCGGGCTTTGTTTACCATTATTCCTTCCAAGGCTCCCCAAAGGAAAGGTTTTTTTTGCCATTTTCCCTTAAACCAAAGACTGCCAGAGGCAGTGTTTGCCAAAAATTCCTTTTTCCAAAGGGGCTGCCAAAGGCAGTTTTTCCCCATTTTTTCCTTTACCAAGGCTGCCAGAGGCATTTTTTGCCAAAATTTTCCTTCCCAAGGCGCCAGGGGAAAAGTTTTTTTGCTAATTTTTCCTTCCCAAGGCGGGACAGAGGCGTTTTTCCCATAATTGCTTATAAGGTTTGGGGGGGAACAGGCTGTGTTTCCCAAAAAAATTTCCTTACCAAGGGCCCCAGAGGCATTTTTTTTCCCCCCATAATTCCTTCCCAAAGGGTTTCCAGGGGGGCATTTTTTTGGGCCAAAAACCCTTACCAAGGCTGAAAAAGGGCAGTGTTTCCCAAAATTTCCCTTTACCAAGGCGGGACACAGGAAAGGGTTTTTTTGCCAAAATTTCCCTTCCCAAGGTTTGCCAGAGGCATTTTTTTGCCAAAATTTCCCTTTAAAAAAGGCTGCCAGGGGGCAGTGTTTCCCATATTTCCTTTCCAAGGCTGCCAGAGGCGGGTTTTTTGCCAAAAATTCCCTTTTCCCAAAGGGCCCGCCAGAGGCAGTGTTTGCCATTTTTTTTCCCTTACCAAGGCTGCCGAAGGCAGTTTTTTCCCATAATTTCTTCCCAAAGGCTGACACGGCTGTTTTTACCAATTAATTCCTTACCAAGGTGCCAGAGGCAGTTTTTCCCTTTAATTTCCTTACCAAGGTTGCCGGGAGGCAGTTTTTGCCTTTAAATTCCTTACCAAGGCTGCCGGGAGGCAGTTTTTTGAAAATTTTTCCCCTTTCCAGGCTGAACGGGCCGGTTTTTTCCCAAAATTTCCTTCCCAAAGGTTTGCCAGAGGCGGTGTTTGCCAAAATTCCTTCCCAAGGCTGACGGGGGCCCTGTGTTTACCTTTAATTCCTTCCCAAAGGGGTTTGCCAGGGGGCCCTTTTTTCCCATAATTTCCTTCCAAAGGCGGGCCAGAGGCTTTTTTGGGCCAAATTTTTTTCCCAAGGCTCCCGAGGCAGTGTTTCCCCAAAAATTCCCTTACCAAGGCTGCCCCACAGGAGTGTTTGCCATAATTCCTTCCCAAGGCTGCCAGGGGCAGTGTTTGCCAAAATTTCCTTACCAAGGCTGACACAGGAAATTTTTCCCCAAAATTTCCTTCCCAAGGGGCTGCGAAAAGGCCCAGTGTTTGCCATTTTTCCCCTTCCCGGGTCCCAAAAGGGCGTGTTTCCCAAAATTTTCCTTTCCAAGGCTGCCAGAGGCATTTGTTTCCCAAAAATTTCCTTCCCAAGGTGCCAGGGGCAGTGTTTGCCTATTTCCTCACCAAGGCTGACACAGGCAGTGTTTGCCTTAAATTTCCCTTCCAAGGCTGCCAGAGGGCATTGTTTGCCAAAATTTCCCTTTACAAGGCTGCCAGGGCAGTGTTTGAATAATCCTTACCAAGGTGAAAAAGGGGCAGTGTTTGCCTTTAATTCCTTACCAAGGCTCCCAGGGGCCCAGTTTTTGCCCAAATCCCTTACAAGGTTTGACAAGGCTGTGTTTTCCCAAAATTCCTTACCAAGGCTCCCCAAAAGGCGGGGTTGGGCCATAATTCCTTCCCAAGGCTGCCAGAGCAGTGTTTGCCAAAAATTCCTTCCCCAAGGGCTGCCAGGGGCAGCGTTTCCCAAAATTTCCCTTTACCAAGGTTAACAGAGGCAGTGTTTGCCAAAATTTCCCTTTAAACCAAGGCTCCCGAGCAGTGTTTTCCCCAAAATTTCCCTTACCAAAGTGACACGGGCAGGGGTTTGCCTTTTTTCCCTTTAAAAAAGGTTTGGCAGGAGGCGTGTTTGCCAAAATTCCCTTTGCCAAGGTCCCCCAGAGGCAGTAGTACCAAAAATTTCCCCTTACCAAAGTGACACGGAAAATTGTTTGCCATTTTTCCCCTTTCCAAAGGGTTTTGAACAGGCTTTTTTTCCAAATTTCCCTTTCCCCCAAGGCGCCAGAGGGCATTTGTTTGCCCAAAATTCCCCTTCCCAAAGGGGCTCCCAAAGAGGCAGCGCTTTTCCCGGGTTTTTCCTTCCCAAGGAAAAGAGGCGGGGTTTTTTGGCCCTTAATTTTCCTTCCCAAGGCTGCCAGGGCAGTTTTTGGGCCAATAATTCCTTCCCAAGGCTGACAAAAAGGCAGTGTTTGCCAAAATTTCCTTTTCCAAAGGGTTGCCGGGCAGGGGTTTGCCAAAATTTCCCTTTTCCCAAAAGGCGACACGGGCGTGGTTACCTAATTCCTTACCAAAGCTGACCAGGAGTGTTTGCCTTTAATTTTCCCAAAGGGTTGACCGGCCCGTGTTTCCCTTTTAATTCCTTACCAAGGGGGCCCACAGGCGGGGTTTTTGCCATAATTTTTTACCAAGTCGCCAGGGGGCAGTGTTTCCCTTAATTTCCTTACCCAAGGCTGACACAGGCATTTGGTTTGCCATAATTCCTTACCAAGGCTGCCAGGGCAGTTTTTGCCATTTTTCCCTTACCAAAGGGGCTGAAAAGGGGAAAGTGTTTCCCAAAATTCCAAACCCAAAAGGGGCTCCCAAAAGGGGCCAGTTTTTTGCCTTAATTCCTTACCCAAGGGAAAGGCAGTGTTTCCCAAAAATTTCCTTCCCAAAAGGCTCCCCAAAGGCGGGGTTTTTGCCATAATTCCTTCCCAAGGTGACAAGGCAGTGTTTGCCAAAATTTCCCTTACCAAGGCTTCCAAAGAGGCGGGTTTTTAAACCCTAATTCCTTACCAAGGCTGTCACAGGCAGTGTTTGCCATAATTCCTTACCAAGGCTGCCAAAGGAAATGTTTGCCAAAATTTCCCTTTCCCCAAAGGGGCTGACACGGGCCCAAGTGTTTCCCCTTTAATTTCCCTTCCCAAAGGGGCTCCCAAAGGGGGAGGGTTTACCAAAATTTCCTTACCAAGGCTCCCAAGGCAGTTTTTTGCCATTAATTTCCTTACCAAGGTGCCAGAGGCATTTGGTTTGCCTTTAATTCCTTACCAAGGCTGCCAGGGGCCAGTTTTTTTGCCAAAATTTCCCCTTCCCAAAGGGGCTGCCGAGGCGTGTTTGCCTTTTTTCCCTTTTCCAAGGTCCCCAAAGGCAGTGTTGCTCTTTGCGTTTTTGCGTGTTCCCTTTTGGTGCAAAAATGGTTGCTGTTTAACAATGCTGCCACGGTCTTGAAGTCTTTCTTTTGGGTTTTGGACAGAAATGTCCTGGGGGAAAAACCTGTAGTTTTGCAATGGTAAAGGTTGGAAAATGGGGCCCCGACTTGTCCATACTGATTTTGAGGACGAATATCACACGTTTTTGCTTTAGAAAGGTTTTTCCCGACAAATGGGTCCCCGGGCCCCTGGGGTGAATGAACCCCCCCTTTTTCTGAAGAGCTCTTCCCCCAAAATTTGCCCTATCCCCTTAATGGTGTTTAAAAGTAAATAAAAAGTGAATGCCGACCCCCCTTGTAGTCATCCATGACATGATTATCCATGTTCTTCATTTCCCTTCCCCTTACTTGATGTGTTTTATTCTTGACTGGTGGTTGTTTTCTCAAAACTGAAAACTTGACGGGAGGGCTGAGCCAGCTGCCCCACTGGAGGGAGACAAAAGGTTTTTTTAGAGGGGTATGGGGGGAGTAAATTTGGCGTTTGGTTGTGCAGATGCCGTGGGGTTTTTCCCGGCCCAACATGGGCCAAAAAATGAAAAGCCCGGGGAGGGTTTTGTTTCTGTCCCCAAAAACTTACAAAATTTTATAGCAACGCCCTTTTGGGTTTAAGATAAAAGGATTTCCGAGGGAAAGAGACACCCAAAAGGGGGAGTAATATATCTGTGTACAATTTTTTGTGGGTGTGTGTTTGTGTTGGGGTTTTTTTTTTTTTTTTTTTTTTTTTTTTTTCAGTTTTTGCAGGGGCCCTTTTTGGGCCCCTATTTTAAAAGGAGAACTGATTTTGCACATAAAATTTGCAAGATGTAGGTGAGTTTTTTAAGGGGGTACAATTTACATGGCCCAAAAAAGAAAAGCACGGAAGTTCATGGGGCAAAACAAATTAAAAAAGGGGTTCGTTACAGATCAGTTATAGACCCTGGGCTTTACTTCTTTACTTTAGGATTCTGTAATGTACACTGCAACTTTGAAAAACAATTTTCCCTTTGACATTTTTACCTAAATTTAAATGTATCTTAAATTCAGACGGGGGAAAAGAGGGGAATACAAGGGTATAAATTTTTTTGCGGAAAAGGGGGCATATTTAGGGGCAGATTAAAAATGAAATGACATAAATCTTTAAAAACAAAAGACCTTAAAAACTGTTTACAAATTGGGTCAATGATTTGTTGGGGTCGGTAACACCCAAAATATTCGAGGTAAACCCATTGGGATCTAAACAGACACAAAAACCGACGATGTTCGCGAGCAGACAACTGACTCACGTAAATGGCCCTTTCTAAACTCTGGGTTTGATACATACAATAGTCGGGTTTTGATTTAAAGGAAGAATGCCAGTCTTGGAAAACGAATCTTAAAGTTTTTGGCTGATTTTATAAAAAAAATTTAAACCCTTTCCTACTTCTGCCTTTTGCCATCCCTTTCCAAAGGGCCCTAATGCACAAAAAGCTGTCTTACACGTGTACCCAGTTTTTTTCCCAGGGAAAGATCGTGCCTTTGCATCATTTTAAAAGAAATTTTTTTTGGATATCTGTTGTCAGTTTTTACACATAAGTTGCACCCAAAATTTTACAAGACGAGGTATGTATCAATTAGATTTGGGGTTAATACCAAAATCCCCCAAAAAGGGGAAAAGTTTTTTTTGGGAAACCCCTTCCCCCAAACCCCCAAAACCTTTTGCAAAAATTTAATCTGTACTTTTTTTAAAAGCCCTCATATCTTTGAAACCCCCCTATTTTAGAAAACCCTACAATAGGGAAAAAGGGTTTACTTTTGGGGTCAAAAATTTTGAATAACGTAGCTGCTGGAAATTTCCCCTTTAAGTTTTTAAAATGCCCCCCTTTTAATTCCTGCCACCCCTCTCAGAGCCTTAAACCCGAAAAGATTTTCTGTACACCTGGACCCGTTTTTAAAGGGTTTGGGAAAATAAAAGCCAAGATTAAATTTTATGGGGATCAACCCGGATTTGCTTTTCCATCATTTTCCCCCCATTTTTCAGTTTATTTTTGAAACCCCCATTCTTTAAAAACAACCCCTTGGTTTTATCCTTTTCACAGTCAGGGCCCCCTTTATTTGGGAGTATTTTTCCAGCAAAATTTCTTCTTTGCAGGTTTTTGCCACGAGTCGGAAACAAAGCAATATCCTCTGCATACATCAACAGAAAAATACCAAGTGGGTCTGCCAAAAAAAAGTCGTACCTCTTGCCCACAGTGCAAAAGTCAGCTTTTCAACTCAACAAAAATATAGGAACCCAACAAAAGGACTTAAAACCAGCCCTGTCTTACACCGGTTGCCAAAACAGGTCCAAAAAAACCAGTTTTACTGGTTTCCCCCCTTTGCCGCAGGGTTTCACATTAATATACATGGCCCTTTTAAAGTTTTGAACATTTTTTGGTGAATACCTGTTTTCTGTAATTTGAAGTACAGCAGTTTTTTTTCTGTGTATAAAGGGGCGAATGTTTTTTGAGAAAAACCACAAAGAGTGGGATAAAAACCCACCCCCCTGTTTTGTGGGCATTTCTGAAAAACCCGTGATTGAAGAAAAAAATGTTTTTCATTTGGGGACTTAACCCTTTTCGAAAAAAAAGCTTGCGCTTAAAGGGAATTTGTATCATTTGCATTAAAAAAAGTCCTTTGTCGTTAAATTAAATACGGGACTGTATAATTTGGGTGATTATGTTCAGCAATGAAAATCCCCCTATTTAAAATTTTTGTTTTTCTTTAAAAAAACCCTTTTTTTTGTAAGGGGGAATTTGCAGTTTCGTTTCCGCTTTTAGGGTACTCCCCACTTTTTAAAAAAAATTCTGTTGAAAACAAGGGGTTTCAGAATTTTAAAAAGAAATCTTCAGCGTGAAAGAAAAAAAAACAGAGGGCCCCCCATCTGGACCAGCTGCTTTTTCCCTGTTTTAATGCATGGGAAAAGCACTTTTTCGGATTTCAATTTTGAAAAGCCTCTCTCCTTTGGGGTTTTTTAAAAAGTCACTGCAGTTTCCAGGTACATGTTTTATTTAGTGTGTGTGTTGTGTGTGTGTTTTGTGTGTGTGTGGGCTGGTTTTGTGTGGGGTGGGTGTGTGTGGGGGGTGTGTGTGTGTGTGTGTGTGGGGTGTGTGTGTGTGTGTGGTTGTGTGGGGTGTTTTGGGTTTTCATCGGTTTAATGTCCTTCCACTACAGTGATTCAGACAGTTTTTTGTGTGGAGTGAATGAAGTAAGTAAGTGATTGAGTGTTTAATTTTGTTAATGCTAGAAAAATCACAAACCTTTCCCCCCCCCCCCCCCCCCCCCCCCCCCCCCCCCCAACCCTCCCCTCTATCCCCCTTCCCTTTTATCAAAACAAAAATTAAAGGTAATTGGTAAAAGGGCAAGATTAAAGATAAAAGGGGCCCCAAATTTAACTACTTAACAAAAAAATTTTTCAAATTTTACTCAAGAAAAATTAAAAAACTGTTTTTAAATTTTTGGTTTAAAAGGAAAAGGGCGATCCATCAGTTTTAACCTTTAAAACCCGAATTTGTTTAAAAAGGTTTTTCTTGTCTTGGGCATTGAATTTTTTAAATTTACTGTACTTAAGGGTTTTCCCCCCACAAACATTTAAAAGTTATGACAATATTTTGTTTTCAATGCGTTTTTAAACGAAATCCCATGGTTAAGTTTCAAAACTCCCTAGCGAGAAAAGAAAACTTGTCTGTACGTTTTTCCCCCTTTTACCCCTTCCCCTAAAACCCTTTTCCCGTTTTGGGGTAAAATTGGGGGGCCCTCTGGTTCATCAGTAATGTTTTACCTTTTTTTCTTTGGGCGTTGAATTTTTTAATTGAAAAAAATTTTTTTAAATCTTTAAAGGGAAAGTTAAGTGGTATTGGGGTTTAAATTTATATTTTGAAAATGCTTTTCTTGTAGTTGATCTACCTCTCGTTGGGTTTCAAACCACCAAAGGGGGGGATCCAACAAAAAGTTAAAAAGTAATGCCTTTTTAAGGATAAAAGATGGGAAAGAGATGATGGGAAATTTTTAATTTTCCATATCAAGCGAATTTAAAGGGCATGCAGGGCTTAAACGAGTGGGGTTGCTGCTTTTTGAATCAAAACCTATCATAAATTTGGGGGAAATTTTTTATTGGAAAAAATTTTGGTTTAAAACTAAAGACTTTTGTTAGCCAAATTAAATTTGGCACTAAATATCGATAACTGTCTACCAAGATAGAAGAGCTTTTTTTATTTTGAAATAGGGATTTTGAAGGCTGCTCCCGTGTTTTCATTTTTAGCACTGAGCCATCTGTAAAAAATTTTTTAAAAAGGTGATTGTAGTTTTCTTTTAAATGAGCGTAAAAAGTGTTTTAAGGTATGGGGACAATTTTTTTTGATTTCACTGGGATAATCTATTTTCAAAGGGGGGCTTTTCTTTGTTCCCATTTTGGAAAAGGGGGAAAATTTTTGGGTTTTGGGCAAATTTGGGGTTTTTTTCTATTTTAGTAAACCTTTAAAGATCGGAGGGGAAAACGAGTAAATGGGCCCAGTTGATTTGTATATTTGGGGGACGTTTTTTCCCAAAAACCTCCCCTGATTTTTTAAACATTTCTTCTTTGAGTTAAAAAAATTTTTGTGAAAAGCTCTTCCGGGAAAAATTCGGGAAAGAGGTTTAAAATTCTACCCCTTATAGTCCCTAAGTTAGAAAGTATGTGTGGGGGAAACCCCCAAAGGGGAAATTTTTTAAACTTTGCAATCAGTCCCCCCCCCCCCCCCCCCCCCCCCCCCCCCCCTGAAGTTTATTTAAAGGTTTTTGGGGGCATTAAAAAAATTTCTTTTTTGAGCATAAGTTAGTTTGAGCGTTAAAAAGGGTGTTGTAAGGTTTGGAAAACCGATTTTGAAAACCTGCCCCAAAAATTGTTTGCTAATTTTTTTAAAGGGAAAATTTAAGCTTTTTTGCCCTTTTTTTAAAAAAATATTTTAATTTTGAGCGTTCCCCAAAAAACTTACTACTTAAAATTAAAAACCCAAAAAAATTTGACACTTTTTGCTAGTTTTTAAAAAAATGCCAAACCAACGGGGGAAAGTTTGGGAAGGGTTTTCCTGGTCGTAAACCAGCATTAAAAAAGAATCTTTTTAGTTTTTTTTGGGGAAAAAAGAAAGGGCCATTTACATTTAAAAAATTTACTGGTTTTTATTTAATTAAGTTTTACTTTAATTTTTATGTAATTTAATGACTTGATGGTTTTATTTTTTTTTGTACTTTTGTCCATAGGCATATATCATCAGCAAAAAAAAAAAAAGAGCCCCTTCAAATATCTTTTGAAAGACCCTTTTGGGGGGTCAGAGATTAAAAATTTAAAAAATAAACTGACTTCCATAAAAAACGCGAAAAAGAAAGGCTTTTTTTTTCGGGTTTAAAAAAGGGGGGGGAATTTTACAAAATTGAACCCCTTGTGGCAAATTGTTTGGGGCCAAGGTCAGTGAGTGAAAAAATTGTGTGAGCAACCAAACATTCCCGGCATTGGAGGGTCAACAAAAAAGGCCAAAATGGTTGCTGCATGTGAGGCCCCGTGCACACCATGCAGAGCAAAGTTAACCCCGCGGGGCAAGTACGCAGGCATGCCCGCCTTTATAAAAACCGCGCTTCAAAAGGGTTTAGATAAAAGAAATTGCCGTCCCGGGCTAAAGATTTCCAAGGGCTTCGAGGAAAGGAAAAGCAATCGTTTCCCCCAAAGGCCCTTTTGGGGCTGGTTTTTTGGAGGGCCCGGGAGGGCGCCCCAAAATTTTTAACCCTCCACAAACTCAACCATTATCGTCTGCAAACCCGCATGGGGAAATCACTGGTACCATGATGATTCCCTCCCCGCCAGGCCGTCTCGGGTCACCCCCCCAAAAGAGGATCGCCATTTTGTTCGAACCCCTCTGCGGGAAGGCGGGAAACAGCCCCTAAAAACTGCTCGAAGGGTGCCTTTGGGAAACTCCAGCAAAAGGAAAAGCCCCAAAAAACTGTTGGGGGGCGGCATTTTAAAGGGGGAACGGGCTGGCATGTAGGGGTCCCCACAGAGGTCTGGTACTGGGCACCAAGACCAACCCGGGGGAAAAGGCTTTCAGTGGGCCCCAAAACCCGAATAAAAATGGGGGAAAGGGAGCAGTTTTGGGGGCGCATTTTCTGTTCCGATGAGAGCCGTTTTTGTTTTGACATGGCTGGGCGGTCGTGTCAGAATATGGGGGTCGGGCCCGGTGAACGCTATTTCTGACTCCTGTGTGGTTTGAGCGGAACCCCTGGGGGGCCCCCAACGTTATGGTTTTGGGGTGGCCCCTTGGCTTTTAAACCCCGCCCTGGACCCGTCATCTTTCAGAAAAATTGGTCCCGGTTGCGGAAAGGGGTTTTCAATGCAAAACGTTCATCCACCCGGTTTCTTTTGAAACCCCCGTCCCTTTCCCTTTTTTTTCGCAACACCCAAACTGGGCATTCCAAAGGACAATGCAAACCACACAAAAGCCAGGGCCCCCCCAAACAAATTTTAGATAACAACGTCAATGTTTCTGCCTGGCCGCCCTCAGTTTCCCCATTTAAACCCAACAGAACATTTTTGGGGGGAAAATTGGCAGCGGTTGGCCTCCTGCGTCCAAGACCGCAACAGCGGGGTCAAACCCTTTACCAGGCCTCGCCATGTGTGGGCTGGTGTGCCCAAAAGGGGCGAATCAACCCCCTGGTCCACTCAAAGACCGCAGGTTTTTCAAGCAGTTGTCCATGCAAATGGTGGCCACACACGGTATTAGGACTTCAAGGGTGGTTTTTTTCACCCTGACCTTGGATTTTCCCCCACAAAGGACATATTTTTGATGGCATTTTCCCCAAAATTTCCCGTGGAATTTAATCAAAAAAAACGTTGGGAAATTTTTGGGTTCCACTCTGTTCAATTGTGACCCAAAAAATTCGCCCTAACCTTCGTTGTTTTGCTTTCGCGTTTTTTTTGGGAAAATCAGTATATTGGGGAAATTACTGAACCCTTTGGGGGAAACACATTTGTAAGGGGGCTTGGGTTGGGAATTTGTATTTTCCCATTTTTGCTTTAATGTGCCTTTAAACCCCCCCTTTTTTAGGGGGAAAACCCTTTTAAAAAAATTGTATATGTTCCCCCTGGTTCCCATTTCTTTATTTTTTACATTAGTGTTTGTTTCCCCAATTGTTCATGGCTTAGAATGTCAAAATTAAAAATGCGAGGACGTTTTACGACGTGCAAATTGAGTTTTACGTGTGTTGTAAGTTTTCCCAAGTGCCCCAAAAATTTTGATTGCCTGCTTGGAATGCAGCTTGGTTGATTGGAATGATGCAGTTTTTTTTGCAAAGATTTTAATTTGCCTTTTTTTTAAAACATCTTTTTTCCAAACAGTTTACCCCGTGGGTTTTTCGTTAATGATATTTGGGCCCATAGCTGTTTATATCACTGAGTGGTTTTTTTTTTTTATGAATAGGAAATTTTTAAATTTTGGGGTTCCAAAAATTTGGGGCATTTTGCCACTTTTCCCCAAAAATTTTTTTGGGAAAAACAAATTTTAGAAAATTTTGATTTTTTGCGGGAAAGGACTTAATTTTTTCATTTTAAATGCCATCTTTAAACCCCCCTGGGTGTTTTTTTTTATTTAGTTAATTAATTGCTCATTGACTTCCTGCAATGTTTATAGCAATTTAGGGTTTGTGGGTTTTCGGTTGGTTTTGGGCTTCATAGATGTTTTTCTTTTCTTACGTTCGCGGGGGGTTTTTTTTTTTTTGTCCCAAAGGGTTTAAACTGTTAAAGCTTCTGTTCTTGTGGGTGTGTGTGTGTGTGTGTGTGTGTGTGTGTGTGTGTGTGTGTGTGTGTTTTGTGTGTGTGTGTGTGTGTGTTGTGTGTGTGTGAGGGGGGGGGGCAAGATAAAAATAGGCAGAATTTAAAATGCACTTATGCCTTAGTGTGGTTTTTGACATGTGTACAAAATGTGTCAAAAAACAAATAGGTATAACCGAAAAAAAATTTTTAAAGGGCAAATTTTTTCATTGACAGGGAAAAAAAACCAGAAAAAAAAGAAAGGTCCAGCAATTAACTTGGCAATGTTTCTTGTTGCAGAGTGTAAAAACTACGCACCCAAAGCGATTCTGACGGGGTTTGCAGTGAGGATTTCCTTATTCCTTTGATTCAATAATCTTGATCCGTAAAGTATGGAAGCCTGTTTTTTAATATAGCCCTTTTCAAGCAAGCTTTGGGGAGCGTAGTATTTCTTTAAAATTTGAATTATCCAGGGGTACAAACCCCCACACTGCAAAATAATTTTGGCAATGAGGGGGCTGGGGCAAATTTCTATAGGGGAAAGGGTTACAGCAGCCCCAATGGAAAAGGAAGTCTTTGAAGAAATCAAAGCATTTTCAATGGAAACAAAAAAAATGAGGGGTTGAGTAAACCCCCCAGACTTCAACAAAAAGGGAAAAGCATACTACTTTCTGGCCCCGATCAGACCAAGTGAGAATTTTGGACTGAGGCGGGCACTCCGATTGAGACATCCATGTTCAAAAAAAATTCCACATTGGTGAGTCCTTTAGTTTGCCCATGCCGTACCCGCCCCCAAAGGGCATTTGGAAAAAAATTCCTGCTGGGCTGCCCCCACATAAACAACCTTTAAAGGGGAGAGACCTGGCCCGGGCCCCACCCCCCCCCGTTTAGGGGAAAAACTTTATGGATTACTGGAGGGCCTCCGGCCCTTTCAGCAAACCCTTTGAAAAGCCTTTAGGGTTCCTGTGTGGGAGGTTTAACGAAAAAAGGAGAAGAATAATTTTTTTTACCAAAAGTGAAAAATTTGCTTTTAAAAATTTTCCCCCCTTTGCGAAGCCACATTGCATTGCATAATTTCAAATCCCTAACGCTTAAAGTACATTGGTCTATAACCCCTAAAAAAGACCAAATACGAATAACATGAAATGTTTACAAAAAATCGTTTATTTAAAAGCTAAAAGCTGACATATGCAAATAGCATGAGATTTTTGATAATAATAAATACCAGTGCAGACAGTGCATCCATTTGAAGATAAAACCAAAGGGCCTTTTCACATATCACAATATAATCCACCCCTTTGCCATTGAACTTTAAAATGATTAAAAGTGTCAAGCAGGGCAGAGCGCAAAAACGGATTATTTTCAACCCGGCTTAGCTTGGAATTTGGGAAAGCGACCCCACTAAGGTACGAGGGGCATGGGGTTTAATTTACTTGCATCATAGTTTTTGTTATTTATTTCAGTAAAAGCTGTAATATGCCCCTTCTGGCTCACCCGCTCTCCCCCCGGGCCCTTTGGCCCGGGTTTCCCAGCGGCCCGAATCCCAAAAACGGCCCTATTACAGTTCTTTACTAAGCATTTACTTCAAAAACCAAAAAATAACGACCCTTCAAAAAATTTCATTTCTGTGTAGGGTTGTCCGTTTTTTAATAAAAAAATTTTTTTAAAATTTTTAAAATTTAGTTTTTTGGTTACTCCTATG
This sequence comes from Conus ventricosus, assembly GCA_018398815.1. Classification (NCBI taxonomy): domain Eukaryota; kingdom Metazoa; phylum Mollusca; class Gastropoda; order Neogastropoda; family Conidae; genus Conus; species Conus ventricosus. The sequence goes on from JAFLJL010005509.1 coordinate 34,541, forward strand.
TTTTTCCCGTTTATTTTCAAAAAACATCATTTTCACCCCAAACCCCTTCAAAAAGGATCTCTGGGGCTTTTTATGTGAAAAAAAATAAAACCCTTTTTTAACTGCTCTCTAAAGTCTTTTTAAAAAGGAGTTTTATTTTTTACATTAAAAAACCACACCCCTTATCCCAGCATTTTCTTTTGTGAAAACCAGTTTTTTCAAGGTTTTTTCTCTTTTTTAACTTTTGTCTCTTTTGCCGAACGTCATCCATAATTAAAAAGTGTCTGGGGTTCCTTCAAACAATTTATTAAAGTGTTTAAACACCCCTAGTTTATTGCTAGGTCAACAAAAAAATTGTTTCTTTTGTCCAATTAAAAAAACCTTCTATCATGATAAAGCTTTTTTTCCCTTTAAGTGTTGGACAGAAAAACACAATTTTGATCAAAAAATTTTAGCGAAAAAACTGTTTGTAATAGGTCTAGGATAAATTTTGTTTTCCCACAAAACAGTTTTGCCCACCAAAAATTTAAAGAACAATGAGGAGTTTTTGTCATAAAGTTTAACTGCTCCATGGTTTTTTAACAGAATTTAATCTAATCCAGTTATTATTTTTATCATACTCTCCGTCAAAACTTGTTCAGTATAATAAAAACCCTATAAGGCCTAAATGTGTAAGATTAATCCAATTCAGTTCTGTAAGATTATTTCTATTTAAGTCAACATTGATTTTGTTGCTTGTTGTTATAACCTTAATATCCTCACCATTGTGAGAACGACGATGGTAACGTTCAGACGTTTAACGTCTAAGTTTTGCCAGCTAATATTAATTCCTTTTATAAGGTCGTCACTAACGCCCACAACCCCATCCCTTCCTCATCTTTAAAGACAGAAATTTCAAATATTATTGTGAACGTGTCTCCTAATTTTCTGCTTGGAAAGAACTGTAATTTTGTAGAAGCTTTCTTTAAAACCGTTTCTCTTCTGTGGAGGATGTACTGTTTTTTCCCATACGGCGTTATTTCAATCTCTTTCCCACTATTGTCGTCTGGCATAAGACTTACATGTAAAGGGCCAGAGTTGAATGCTTTTCTGAAACTTTTTTGACGGCTAAAAAATGTAAATGGGTTATGAATTCAAATTTTATTTCCCATTCTAAATATGGTTCCATGTGCCATTTAAGGTCAGGTTTTCGAACTATTTTATATTCATACTGGCAACATTATTTGCTTCTAGATTGCGCAGCTGTTCTAGTTTAGGAAAATTTTTACTGTCACCAACCTCTTTGCGTTTTATAATCACCATCTTTAGTATACTCAAACCCATACAAAGCGCCTATCTCACCATTCTGTTCAAAGTCCACAACGTCTGCAAGGTCTTTTAATTCTAAAGTTATCACCTCACAGGCGCTAATGTAACTCCTGGTTCTTCTGGCCCACGCGACATTTTTAGTACAGCTTATTATTTTATTTCCAAAACAATGTGCAGGTTATCACATTTCACAACTTTTCCTGCTTTGTCTGCAATTTTTATATTAAATGGTCCAACCCTTCCGCAAACTAAACTTTTAAACTGTAAATTAGGGAATTGTATAATTTCATAATCGCAATATGCAGCTTTCCCTGACGGAAGAGCTCTTAAAACAGTTGAGGGCCTTCCATCATATAAGTTTTCATCAGTGCTTAGCTCATCCAAATGAACATAGAGTAATGAATGTAATGCAAGATCGAGCGGATTTCCCCCTCATAAGTAGTTTTGTCTGGTGTAACAATAAATCTTTGAGTGTCCTGAGTGTTAGTCCAAAGCCTAACATTTTAGCTAGCTCTTTATCAAAAATGTAATTTGCTTCTTCAGGTTTGAATGTTAATATTGTTTTTAGATTTGCATTGTTAAGTTTGAGAGTAATGTCAAAGTTACTCATGCTTCTTTTGTGAGCAAAACCGTAATAACCACAGGATTTTTAACGGCTAATTAGTTTTTTCCCCGCCAAATTTTTTTTTTTAT